>VYZV01027155.1:0-14572 GCA_013401275.1 Pandion haliaetus | reverse complement strand
TCTGCACCCCCATCCTACTGGGGGGGGGGGGGAGTGAGCAAGCTTAGTTGCCAGCTGAGGTTAAACCATGACAGGCAGAAACTGGTTTAGTTTTAAAAGGAAGTCCTCCCACGTGCTTACATGGCATGAAAATGAAGTAAGCATTTAATGGAGAATTTGTGGGGCAAGTTCAATATGACTACTAATAAAAGTTAAAGTCCTCTTTGGAAGCTGCAGCCAGGTCTGAGGACTATCTCCCTGCAGCATGGGTGGCCTTGTGAGGTGCTATGCCCTAGTAAGAGTATCCTTTCCTTCTCCTGAACAGCTCTGTGCCCTTATTTCTCCTTTCTTCTGCCTGCCAAGAGAAAGCAGGAGGGTCTTGTCATCTCATGATGACCACCAGAATTAAAGCCACAGCTGAGCCTGTGGCTCAGGGCACCAGAGGGCTGCCTGGGCTCATGACAAACTTGCTATAAGGTGGATTAACTTTTTTCTTTAAAGCTTATTTCTGCTCCACCTCTTCCAGAGCAAATTCAGGTCAATGTACAACATTTGCATGTGGTATTATTCCTTATGGGGAAATAGGAGTATTACCCTAGTCTATAAACAAAAGGCTGGATAAAAGGAATCACTTGGGACTGCACAGTGCTCTCATGGTGGTGTAAGAACTGAATACAGATCTGCTATGGACTGGACTAGAGCAGAGCTCTGGCTCAGAAGTTTATGCTAAACTGAATAAATCATGTAGGTGCTGACAGCCAGCTTCTGGTGTAACTTTTTTAAAATTGAGTTGGAAAGTCAGATGCAGAATCTTAAGATCTGAAGACTTGAAACTGTGCTCTCTTTTACTAACACTTCTTACAATTTTCAGGAGCTCCTGTGCCTTCCACAGGAAAACACCTAATGTTATATATGAGCTTGTGTGCCTCTAACAAATATAATTTCTTCTAAGCAGTAAAGGACATAGGACCTGTGAACTGGGGAAAAACACTTTATGTGAGAATTCAGAGGGCATCATTCACTTGGATGGTCTCAGAATGCAGTTATTTTTTGTTATTGTTGACTGAATTACATCTTGTGACTTGTTTTGCAAAACAAAACCTTTCTAGCATGAATGCTTCCTACTTTTATTTTTCCTTATCTTGGCAACGTTTCCTGTTGTGTCTTGGAGTACATCTTCCAATTCCCTCCAAACCCACCAAAGCAAGAGCCAAGCTAAGAAAATGTGCATACATTTTCACAAAACTTCCATGATAGATATTTGGAGGGGCTCTTGCATTAAGAAAATGCACCCAGAATTTGAACCAAGCTCTTGTGATCACTTAGCTAATGTTTTGCCATTAGGAACATCCCCCATCTCTTTTAGTGACAGAATCAGGAGTTATATTTTTCCTGTCAAAACCACTTTTTTCCACTTGGCTGACCTGCCTCTATGTATTTTATGTAGTAACTTGAGTTAGTCAGAAGCCTTTTTCAAACTGGGAAGGGACTAATCAGTTGTCAACTGCTGACATGGTGGTTTTCACTCAGCTTCTAATGAAGCAGCTGCCTCTGGAGTTGGTGGGATTTTATCTCTGTGTAAGTCTAGAGTACAAAATTTGAATACAGGCCTTGGTCTTTGACTGGCAAGGAATAAATTGGAAAGGGAGACTATGATTTCTTCTGGAGTCTTAGGGATAGCCATGGGGGCTTATGACCTTTGCCACCTGATACCACAGCAGAAATACTGCTGCAGGCCTTGCCTTATGATTGGGGTTTTAAGTGAGGCGCTTGGGATACAACACAATGGGACTGGAGAGGAGATGAAGCAGTGCTTGTATTGATTTCCTCAGAGATGACTTCTGCAAGCATCTCCTCTCTTTCCTGTCTCCCCTTCTTCTCCTCTTTCTTGCCCCCTTGAAAATGGGACTACATCTGAGGAGAGCCTTGCATTTGTCTTTAGTGAGGAGAAAATACCTTAGCAGGGAAACAAGGAAAAGTGACTCAGTGAAAGTTAGTGTTGAACCCATCTTGGGTAGTATTATCAGCTGCTGAAATAAAGGAAAAGATAAAAAAGGGTGGCATCCAAGGGATGGAGCCTTCTTTTATCTCAGTATAAATGTCAAGTAATAGCTACTACCTTGTCTCGGGGAACTAGAAAAAACAGCACTGCATTAGTTTTTCCCTCTCCCTGAGCTGGGTGGAGAGTTGCTATTCCCCTTGTGGGATACCCACTGCCCTTGAATGCGAGATGTCTGTGAGGCTCAGTAGCTGCCACTCTTTCCCAACAAACTATGGGAAGGAGAACAGTAGTGTTATGCAAACCCTGGACTGCTTCTCTAGTCACAGCCATGCACACAGTGGTAAAAAAAAAAATCAGAGGGTTTTTTTCCTGTGTGGAAACTGTACCTCTCTCAAACTGCCATATCAATCATGAACTGGGATAAGATAGTATTCTTAAAAAAAATAAACAACACTTTATTTTGCAAAATGCAACAAAGTATCAGATTTGAAACTTTGTTATTGTAGGCAAATTTATCAGTAAGCTTTTAAAGTGGAGCAGTTTAAAGTAAGCATTTTAAAACCATTTTGTTAGTCGAACATTATCAAACCAAGGCATTTTAATGCTGCTTCACTTCAATATATAGATTTCAAAGATTTTCTTTCTCATGAACTGTTTTGCTTTTTGATGAAACTGTACTCTGCCAGTATGAAGTTTATGGTGGGGTAGGGAAGTGGGAAGTAAGGAGCTAGTCAGCCCCTGGGGATTGGATTCTACACAGAAAATGGATGTCTCTTGTTCTCTGCCATTATTTATGATGCAAGTAGCAGACAGAAAGGGCTTTTTCTCCCTCCAGATGCCCCTCACCCTGCCGCAGTTTCCTTGACTGACTATGCAAGTCAGACCCTGAGAAACAAGTTGTCTGGGTTATATGTGGTATAATAGATTTTACAAAGTTATTTAGGTCCATCAGTAATGACTTTTTTTAAGGCTTTTGGGTTCCCTATTAATAGAGCTGGGAAAACATAATTCCAAACTTTCCCCGACTGAAGTAAGAATTGTCCTGGCTGCTCTGTCTGCTGAAGCTAATTTCTTCCCTGATATTAGTGGCAGGAGGTAACGGAACAGGCAGAGACTGATGCCTTCACCATATGCTTCAGGCTGGGAGTGTCAGGAACAGTGTGGCATCAAGGATTGGGTTTTACTGAGCAAAAAATGATTGATCTTGTTTAATTTGGTGTTAAAGAATGAGCAGAGAAACCTGAGAGAGCATGCAGATTTTTCATCAGGGTTATGTGTGTTCCATGGATGGCTTACCTAGCCTTGATTTCACAAAAGAAGTCCAATATTCAGATACAGTCCACTGTTTTCATTGTACTTGGCTTTAAATTAGTGATAATAATATGCCTTAATATCTTACTGAGTAAAGGCCCATGTAAGTGGGCTGATGTGGGATCATTTTCAGACAGAAAATGGACACTGTTGCTATAAGCAAGAGGATGTTACAGTGAAGTAGATCAGACTGAGCCGCAGCAACTCCCTGAACCAACAAGATGAGAAAGCAGAGTAATGAAGCAAGAAGGTAAAGCGGAACAAAACAAAGGCATTCAGGATGTGGGTGGTGATGGGAGAGTTAGATAGTGTCCAATCATGTATTAGCTTAAGGCCTGTGAACAGCACGTTGACTGCTTCATGTAACCAATCATAATCAAGTAAGTGCGTGGTCAGCAAAACTAGGAATATATAACCGGAGTGTATTTTTATAGTAAACGGCTTCGTATTATAACTCTCAGAGTTGTTAGAGTCTATTCTTCTCCCACAAATGGTGACTGTGGTGTGATCGGCAGGAAGAGAGTGCAGAAGATGCTGTGGGAGGAGCCCTGTTGGAGGCACTTCTGTCAGCTGGACTGAAGCAGGAAGAGAGTTGGAAAAGACATTGCAGTAGAAAAGAACACCCGAAGAGGTGAGCAAACCGGGGCGGCATGGGGCAGAACACCTCTCATGAAGAGGGGGTGATAGTCAGACTCCTGCTGCATATACTCTGAGAGGGATAAAGTATGACGAGAATGCAGTTTGGAGGTTAAGGTGGTGCCGGAGTAAAGGGTACCCCCCAGATGCCGCGACAGCGTTTTGACCAGAGACTTGGGAAAACATAGGAGAAAAAATGTGGGATGCAATTGCTCACGGTGATGGCCATGCCATGGAGCTTGCAACCACATGGAGATTAATTTTAGGTGCCTTAAAAGCAGAACAGCAGGTGGCTCAGGGTGCTGAAGCTGCAATAAAGCCAGAACCTTCAGTGCCACCCATTCCAAGCCTGTGTACCAAATCCCTAACCGAGGAATGAAGAAGGGAGAAATGCCTAGTTGAGCGCTTTCAACGTACTCCAGGTTGAATAGCGAAAAGTTGCCACTGCCTCCGAAACCCCTACCTTCACCTCCACCTCCTGCTTTGTCAACCCATATGTATCCACCTTTACCCAATGATAGTGATGATGATTGGCCAGATCCTCTTGACACTGTGTTCAGGGTACAGCAAAAGGACAGATTGGAGAAGTGTAAAAGTTGTGATTCAAGGGAGAGGTGGAGGGCAGTTTATGAAGGAGCCTTAAGGGAGGGAGTTGTTTCCCTGAGGCATTCCCAGTAACAGTAATGCAAGGGCAGCCAAAACAGTGGGCTCCATTTCATTGCTCTATGATCAAAGAAGTCCGCAAGTCAGTTCAAAGTTACGGGCTGCAAGCACCTTTTACGCAGGCATTGTTAGACAATATTTTTGGAGCACAACTATTGACCCTGTATGATTGTCAGCAGGTGTGTGATATGTTGTTGGCTCCAACCCAGAGACTTTTGTGGAAGGATAGGTGGCACAAGCTCTGTTCTGAGGAAGTACTAAAAAACTTAGAGCATCAAGACGGGGATCTGTTACAACATATTACTTTTGAACAAATGACAGGCCAGGGACAGTTCCTCAATATACAGCTGCAGGCACGGTTACCAACAGAAGCATTGCAGCTTGTCAGAAGATTGGCATTAAAAGCTTTGATGACAATCCCTGAGGATGGAAAAATTCAACCCTCCTATACTCAGATTAAACAGGGGAATAATGAACTGTATATGCAGTTTATAGATCAGTTGATGGATGCACTAAATAAACAATTCACTAATGTGGATGCAAAATTAGCAATACTGATAAACCTTACAGTCGAAAATGCCAGTACTGACTGTAAAAGAATATTGTTGGCTCTACCATGAGGAGCATACCTAGTAGAGATGGTAGAGGCTCGTAACTGAGTGGGGTTGACCACATATCAAATGAGAGCATTGGCAGATGCCTTTGCTGCCTTATGTCCGGCATTGGGAAATAAAGATATGGTATGTTTTAACTGCGGGAAGCCAGGACATTTTAAAGTACAATGCCGCAGTCACAAATGGACACCAGGAAAGGAGAGAAAGAAAAGCCACAGGGGAAACAGGGAATACTGTGTAATCGGTGCCAGAAGCCTGGACATCAGGCTGTGGAATGCCGCTCTAAATATCATAGCAGAGCCTTTTTGGGAAACGGCCTGCAGCGCGCGACATCGCTCCGTGCATCGACACAAATGAGGGCAACAAACCAGGCAGCCTGGCAGGCCTCCGCACCAGCACCGCAGGAAGTGCCAGAGTGGACATGGAAACAGCAGTAGAGGTTACACTCTGGGATACTATGGTACAGTGTGTGCCAACAAACATTCATGGACCTTTAGGGTATGGATTAAGTGCAGTTATTGGGATGATCTTCAATGACAAAGAAAGGGCTGTTTTGTCTTACCAGGGGTCTTTGATGTGGACTTCATGGGTCAGGTTAAAGTGATGGTGTGGACTCTGTCTCCCCCAGTTAACATCTTGGTAGCAAGTCAGACAGCTCAGCTGATACCATTTAGAGCACAAGTGCCATGTGTCCTGGACTTTGAGAGGGGAGAGGGTTGGTTTGGATCAACTGGACCACCAGAAGTCTTCTTTTCACTGGACATTGGTTGTTGAAAACCCATAGTCAAAATGACACTTATACATCCAAGAGGTTGTCCAAAACATTGGACACGTGAAATGTTAATAGACACTGGTGCAGATGTAACCATAATCAGTCAACAGAATTGGCCACTGTCTTGGCCTCTAGTACATCCTGCGCATGGGCTAATGGGGTTGGGGGGAGTATCAACCACGCAGCAAAGTGCAGTAACCATTACCTGTGAGAATGGGGATGGGTTTACATGCCCAGTGCAGCTTTATGTAGCGCCCATTCCTATTAGCCTACTCGGTAGAGATGAGCGAAGTCAAATGAATTGTACCCTTTCTAGCAATCCTCAGGGTTTTTCATAGCAGCCATTGAAGAGTCGACCGATACTCAAATTAAATTGGAAAACAAACACTCCAGTATGGGCTGATCAATGGCCGCTGACAGCTGAAAAGGTCACAAAATTACAAGAATTTATCACAGAGCAAATGGAAAAAGGACATATCAAACTCACTACAAGTCCCTGGAACATGCCAGTGTTTGTTATCCCAAAGAAAAGTGGCAAATGGTGACTGCTACATGATTTAAGAAAGTTTAATGAAGTGATAGCATATGGGAGCCCTACAGCCAGGGCTGCCATCTCTCAGTATGATCCCTCAAAACTGGGAATTGTTGATTATAGGTCTTAAGGATTGCTTCTTTACAATTCCACTTGATGAGCGGGATGTGGAAAGGCTTGCATTCTCAGTGTCTAGTATTAATAAGGTAAATCCTATGCAAAGATATCACTGGGTAGTTTTACCACAGGGAATGAAAAATTCACCTACAATGTGTCAAATTTATGTGAACTGGGTGCTAAAACCAATTAGGAAATGATGGCCTCAGTATATTATCTATCTCTACATGGATATCTTTTTCACTGGACCACAAATCAATAAAGCGCAAATGGTGCAAGAGCTCACAAGTTCTGCAGCATAGTGGTCTTCAGGTTGACCCAGAAAAGATTCAGACAGAAGCTCCTTGGAAGTATTTGGGCTGGGAAATCACAAAAACAACAATAACACTGCAAAAGGTACAGATATGAACAGAGGTTGCCACTTTGAATGATGTTAAAAAGTTAGGATGTTGGGTATCAAAACTAGTGAATTTAATGTCAAAGATATTATCGGAAATGTTAGTTGATACAGATAGTATTAGGCATGCAATGCTACAGGGTAGAGCTGCTATAGATATTTTTTTTTGCTGTTAGCACAAGGACACAGATGTGAGGAATTTGAAGGAATGTGTTGTATGAATTTATCAGATAACTGTGTTAATCCATAAGCAAATCAAAGATTAATGAGAAATTACAAAGATTTACCATAACGGATAGTGGGCTGAGTAATTGACTGGCAGGATTAGGGATAACTGGGTGGCTCAAAGATTTGCTCTTGCATGGGGTGACAATGTTAATTGTGATTGTTGTAATATTGATGAGTATACCTTGTGTACTGAAAATGCTTAGCCGAACTGTTGAAAGCTTTTGAAGGTGTATGGGCGGTTCAAAAACAAAAAGAGGGAATTGTGGGATCATTTTTAGAAGAAAACGGACACTATTGTTATTAGCAAGAGGATGTTACAGTGAAGTAGATTGTCAGACTGAGCCATGGCAACTCCCTCAACCATCCTTGAACCGACAAGATGAGAAAGCAGAGCAATGAAGCAAGAAGATAAAGCGGAACAAAACAAAGGCATTCAGGATGTGGGTGGTGATGGGAGAGTTAGTGTCCAATCATGTATTAGCTTAAGGCCTGTGAACAGTGTGTTGACTGCTTCATGTAACCAGTCATAATCAAGTAAGTGCGTAGTCAGCAAAACTAGGAATATATAACTGCAGTGTGTATTTTTATAGTAAACGGCTTTGTATTATAACTCTCATAGAGTTGTTGGAGTCCATTCTTCTCCTGCAGGCTGACAAATAGCTGCCTGAACCAGGCTGCTGAGCATGAGCAGGGAACAAATTGTACAATGAGACACAGTGACTAAGTAGGCAGTCTGACCTGCGCTACAGCCTCTCTTGCTTCGTACATACCACTGGCTTGCTTGAAAGATGTAGCTCTGCCACATAGACCTGGATAGAAAAGATATATGGACAAATTTGGCTCTGTGTGGGATGGAGGCTCAGCTCTAGTGTGCAATTCTCCTAAATTTTCTTTGTAGGGCTTTGCCATGTTGTCCCGTATTGCTGCCTCCTCTAATCATTCCAAGTCAAAAATTAGCATGGCAGACTGGCAGTTGTACCAAGTCTATTCAAACTTCTCTTCTTGGTTTAGCTTTGCCTGAGATTTCATCTGCAGGCCTGAGTTGAGGACTGTATGCAGATTCTTTCACTGCCTGACCCCTTAAATAAAAAAGGGGAAGGGGATAAATAGCTGAGCAGTTTCTTGCTTGCAGGTAGCTATTTAAGAGGATCTTGCAGTAGCTTCAAGCTCTGCTCTTTCTAGATGGATATATGTCAGCGAAGATTGTCACAGGAGATAGAAGATCTGTAGTAGAAATTGGGGAAAAACTACATAAAAAATGGTTCTGCATCTGCATCCTGCAAACTCTTCCAAGCCTGTGAAGTTGCCACTGAGTTTGTCAGCAGAGTTCACTTCCGTAGCTGTCCTAGCTATCAGTGTTCTTCAAATTTCAACCAAAATGTCAGAAAGGAACCTCTTCTTGTGACTTCTGGAGCTCTTGCCTCTGATCAGGTGAGCAGCTTGCTCTGCTGAAGGCAAGTAATTAAGCAGCAGTTCTGGATGTCTAGTGAGTGCCTTATGGAGTCTTGCAGTGACAACAGAGCAAAAGGAAAAAATCAAAATAATATTCTAAAATGATTGACCTGTCTCTATTCCTGGTGTTCTAGGTTGCACTGAAACAATAGCATGAAGAAACAGATGTTGGGTTAAAAACTCCTGATTTGTAAACTAAGAGAGCTGGGTTGAATATTGTGCTCTGCTATTGCCTTCTCATGTGCTCTTGATTAAGGCTGTCTCTGACTCCAGTGCCCAAAAGTGGTATTATAGCTCGGATAGACTTGAACTGGTCTTAAATTGCCTCACTCAGGCATTTAATAGATAATGCAGCTGCAGCTGTATGGCAGTCACCCTGTGTTGAATGCTGTGCTTCCACAGCTACCATGCCAAGGTGTCTGTTCAGAGAGTAGTCATGTGCTTCAGCTGCAGTGTGGGTCACTGAATTTCACCATGACAGCTTCCCCATCTGTAAATAAGGCATGATGAGGCTTTCCTTTCTGTTGTTTCTTTCTTGCTCTCTCCAGAATGGCTCTTCAGGGCAGGGATAGTTTTTTCTTCAGCTGTGTGCATGTGTTTATGTATAGATAATTGCACATTATGAGAACTGAAGTGCCTCTACCTTGGTAATGTGCAATATCTCCAAAATAGAAATTCTAGTATTAGGAGAAAAATTCAAAATGTTTATTTTGAAAACTGCTAGCTAAAAAGAATTTCTGCTGTTTCTCTAACAGGCAGATGTACTACAACTGAATGTAATATGAGATTTGACAGAATTAGTCACTGCTGATGGAGTAGATATTGTAATTTGTCTGATTATGTACTTTTTCCTTCAAAAGGCTCCCTTGTGAATTAATGGTGGGGGTGGGGGAAGTGTCTCAAATAGTTATATAAGTTACTGACAGAGAGGCCACCTAGGAGCATACCTCCTTTCTAGTACAGGAAGAAATTGGGTATATTTTCTATTTACTTGCACCTTCCCATGCTACAGGTATCTTCTGTAGGCAGTCACTCATCCTTTTGATGTACTACAAATATTTCAATTGCCAGCCTACATCTAAGAGCTTATCAGGTTTGAGCTCAGGCTTTCTTGCTTTGGTTACACAGCTACAGTAATTGTGCTCTACTCCTTAACCTTTCTAACAGTATTTTAGTGTAGAGAAGAGATTGTCTGAGTCGCGTAATTTAGAAAAAAGAGGAGTTTAGCTGGGCTTTTCAAAAGCTTCAAACTGGAGATAGTCCAGCTCTGAGACATAAGTTGATGTCAGTGTTGCAAACTACAGAAACTGTGCTCCAAACTTGAAAAGTGAGCTGGAAAAGATCTATAGCTTTGTCTGAGGTTTTTCTTTCACTTTTTTTTGGAAATGTATTACAAAGAATACAAAAAGCCATAAAAGCCTGTATAGAAAAGACATCAGTATGAACTTGGAATACTGGGCTATCCTCTGAACCTAAAAAGTTTTTTATAAAAGAGTTTTGCAAAGCCTGATTGTTTTCAGCAGAGCAAGAGGCCTAAATAGAAATCACAAAATTGAACTTCTATAATAAAATCTTATTATTCATTGTTCTAGCAGTAGTAATCGCACAACTTCAGGGCATTTCCTGCCCAATTGTTGCCAATGGGACTGTGAGAGCATAAAGCTGGTCAACATAAGTCTTTAGGAAACATTCTTCCAGATGGCTTCACTCTAGCAATGACAGGGAAAGCAATCATGACTTTTAGCAGTAGCCCATTTTAACTTTCTACCAGTTCAGTTTCAACTGACCTTAGAGCTCAGTGCAAGAGTTGTGCTTTGTAGAGGCTTTTCCCTTTTGAGAGTGCTACACTTATAAATGTTATCTGCAATGACATTCATGCTCTCGTCACTGCTAGCAGTAGCTCAACCCAAGTTTTAGGGTTTTTATTTTCAAACTCAGTACTTTGCACCACAACTGAATTCTTACTACAACGTTCATATGTACAGCCCCTGTGTAAATGAGAACTGAAGTATATTGCTGCTCTTTAGCTAAGCCTGGGGACTATGGTGCTGTAGATTTGTTATGATTCATGTTCTGCTGTGCTTTCCTCTTGTAACCAGCTGGACTCAGTGTGCTCATGAGTTGGTTTTGCCAGGTGCGTATCACCTTCTCGAGTTGCTTAGTCCCCCTAAGTGTTTAGGAAACAAAACAAAGTTGCAGGGTGAGATTTGGGAATGCATGAGTTCTGGCAATTTCTACAGGAAATGTGACACCGTTCTTGCTTCTACATAAGAAAATACTGTTATTCCAGAGCTACAGAAACTTTTATTTGCTCAACAGTCCAGTGGATTTTGGTCATCTCTGCTCTCCCAGGTATGCAGCTGGTTCACCTGAAAGACTTGAGGCTTTTCAAGAAAGCCTGCAATTTGGAGGGTAAATCCACAAGACCTGGATATCGAAATTCCTGGGGGATCTCTTTGCCCTGAGTGAGGATCTCTGGGCTCAGACTTTTAAAGCAAGTCAGCTGATTTTTTGCATGAAAACAGGTCAGGGAGTGCTCAGGTACCTGGACAGGTGCAGTGAAGGAGAACCTTGGCTTCTCCTCAGCTTTTATAATTGCCTTATGGAAAAAGAGGCTGCCTTTCTCAGCTGGCACAGCACTGGGCATCCTGCATCCAGGGTCCAGCCTCGCCATTCCTCACAAAGCTGTAGATATATATCCTATGGGCATAGCACTCCCCCCCCCCCCCCCAAAGGCCCCAGTAGAGGTGAACTCCACCCCCAGAGTCTTGATCCCTTGTCTCCACAGCAGGTGATGAATAGCTGATCCAAATGTATTGATCTGGACACTGCTCCTAAGGCCTGGATATGGTTGCTTTTCATTTTGGAAGAACTACAGCCTGGACCTCACTGGATGTATTTTTAGGAGGCCTTTCAACAACTTTACTGGAGCTTTTACGCACAGTTCTTACCTAAAGTTGGCAAAAACCCCTTGCGTTCCTGTGAGGCATTTATCACAGTTTGTGGTGACTTGGGACATTGGAGGAAAGACATGCGGTGTTCCCTCATGAATCTGAATAGTTGGGGGTGGTGGTGGTGTTGGCAAGTAGGAGGTGAGAGAGCAAAAAAGAAAAAGGACCTGAAGGGTGCAAAATAATAGAGAAATTACTTAGAAGAATACAAAAAAATAAGGTCGTTGATGGTGATATGCCAGGTGAAGGGAAAAGACAAGATGACTTGCAGAAGGAACAGAGTAACATTAAGATTCTGCTATTCCCTGGGAAATAAACATATGCTTTAGACATTAAGGATATAAAAATAATACAGAAGGAGGGAGATTGAGAAAAACAGTGAATTAAAGTGCTATAAAATACTGTTAATGGTTTAATCCTTAGTTATGGATATTCAAACTTCATGTCCATAGGGTCATACAGACTAGCATGAGATGTTTCTCTATGAATTTTAGATGTGCTTCAACTGACCCACCTGAGCAGGTCAAAAGCTATTTACTACTGTGGGATTAATGAGTTAGAGCTGGAGTTTGGTCTTCATCAGGTTGAAACTGATGTGCCTTATAGAAGAGATGAGCAAACCATCTAGTGCTAGCAGTACAGTGTCCTGCTGTCCTCAGGATGGAGATATTCAATCACATTTGATTGAAAGTTCTTGGGACTCTTCCAGTGTGAAATGGAGCGAGGAGCCACCTTCCATGCAGAGCATGATGTGCAGGGGGAAAAAATGGGTCACAACCGTGACTTGGCCACCAGGTTTATATCTGGATTAGGATGACCTGACTGGATAAGTATCAAATAAGAAGGAGACACAAGTGGAAGATCAGCTACCTGATGCAATGGCTACACTCCAGTTCATGTGAAGTTTCATGGTTGCACAGTTTTAACTCATGATATGATAAAGCTGAGTCCTCAAAGCCAAATGTCTGTCACTTGATTTAACTGGGTCATGTAGACAAATTTGAAGGTAATTGTTTGATATGTGGACAAAGGAGAACAGAACAACTAAGGTTTATTTAAAAATAATTTTAAAAAGCAGCTAATAGGTAATGGTGTCTTGTAAAGGTTTTCAAGTGAACAGAGTCATCAGTCTGTAGAAAACTTGTCTCCTCTACTGGCAGAAGTGAAAATCATCAACTTTTTAAAAATGTGTTGACTTATGATCCCTGTGATGCAGGCTCTTGATGTGCCCATTTACAGTACTTGGAACTGAGAACTCTACTATCTATAACCTGAAATAGTTGAGTATATTAGTGATCATTTCATTCTGACTAGTATGAGGATGGGGAATGGACTTTAAAAAGCAACAATTCAACTTGTAACTGATTCCATATTTCGGCAGAAAAAAAAATAATCACTCATGTTTTTGTCAGAACTGACAAGTACATTGGTCTGCAATAACTCAGGGAAACAAGGCAGATTGTTTTCCTGTACCCATTAATAGCTCAGCTGGAAGATAAAAGGCTTTGTAAAAGACATGTAAAAACTCAAATCGTAAAGGGAAGGAGAATGTTCATTTTTGTCTTAATTTTTAGTAGGTTATTGCGCTGACTGAGGTTTGTAGGCAATAGAGAGTGGTAAGTGACCATTTTGACTCTGGTAGAAATTGCATCAGTTTAAGTGATACCTTTAAGACACATGGTGCCTGACAAATAAGAGTATCGATAAAAGACCTGAAGCATTTACTGAAGCTGTTTTTGAACCAAGGTGACATGAAATTAACACATTCTTTTTGGCTCAAGTTCTTGGTAAAGTTAGCAGTGCAAAACTGCAGTAGATGCTTATGCAGAAGTAAAGGGAAAGGTTGACACTTTTGCTAGTGGAATTTAAATTTCAGTTAAATAAAGTGTTTTACCACTAACACTTTTCATATGGCACTTAAATGAGACTGAGTTACTGTTACTGGAGTCTTAGGCACAATTTTTTTTGTGAGGAATGAGATTAATTAGCCCAGTTGCATTGAAAAGGGCCTTTTATTTTGTATGGTGTGCTGCAAACCGTGCCTCTGTGCAAATTCTTGAGCTAATATCTGTATGCTAAATTTTAGAGAAGCAAGAATCTGGAAATCAGGTTAACAAATCAGTTCTCATATGTCTTTGATCATAACCAGATCAATTTTGAGCATATCCAAGGTTCTCAGAAGTAATTCATATAACTTGCAGAGTGCTCTGGACTTGAGGTATTTCTTTCTCCCTGCTGTATGTGCACACTTTCCAAAGCCTACACATGGAACTGTTAATCTTCTGCAACACAGGCTTTTTTTTTTCTAGCTGAAGCTTCTTTTGCCTGAAGTTTTGAGGAGCAATGCAAAAATCAAAAGTAGGTGTGAATTTAGCAAGGTAGGTACGTAAGCCAAGTACCTGAGCAATTCTGAGATCAGGCAGTATGCTTTCAGAGATCAGGCTTGTATGAATACTAAAATATCTGGTGGCAATATGCATAATGTTTTACTCATATTTTGAGACTGTCCAGGATGGGATTCATGCAGTGGTGGATGTAGTCTCATGAATTCTTGTGTAGGGTGCTTTAGAGACTGGGCCCTGGGCCTGAGAAACTGTATTCATCCTACTTGATCCTCACAGGTGTGACCAATGTCTTGTAGGATTAAGACCTTGAATGAAGGTATTGGAGGTAAACAGCATGAAATAATATAGTCCTGGGGCTCCAGAGAAGCCTGCACCAAGCTTCCAGATCAAAGCACATTTAAAGCAGACAAAGGTTCAAGAAAACTTCTCTGATGCCTGTGTCTGTGTTACTGTAATGTCCTCTAAGACCAGTGTCTTCTGCTGGAAATAAGATATAACCTGCTTGAATCTTTTGGGTTTTTCCTGGTAGTGACAGTCTGGAACCAGTGGAAGTCTTGATATTGGTCTTGATTT
>VYZV01027154.1:61753-89990 GCA_013401275.1 Pandion haliaetus | reverse complement strand
TGGCCGGGCCGTGATTTTGGGCTCAGTCCCAGCAGGACAGAGCTGCCCTCCCCGCTGCACGGTGCCCGTTTCCAGGTTTAGTGGCTTTACATCTCCTGCTTTTCCTCCTCCGGCTGGTTTATCCGTTCAGTGTCCGCTCACAGCCCTGCCATCTGCGCATTCCTCTAATCCCTTTTTATACCAGGAGCAACCTGTTGGAAAGGGCACCTAATCACCTGGGTGTCCTCAAGGTACCCTGAGTCAGTCACCGAGGCTGGGTATTCCCGGGGCGCAGGGTACCACGTCCTGCTCCCTCCCCAAAAGCCACTCTCTCCGGAACCCTCTGCCCTCCCACCCCAACTTGGTCTTGACTTCAGGGCGATGGGATGCAGACTCACCCCCGTAACGCATTGCACGGCCCTGCGCTTCTCCGCTGCATGGGTGCGGAGTTAGTCGCCAGCTTGCGGCAATATAAAACGAGACCCAAACCACAGGGCACTGGCAAACCGGGCTCCCCCCAACCCCACATTGGCTGCTGATCCCCAGAGGTGCAGACCCCAGCAAAGCAACCCAGCGGCTTTGTTTCTGCAAAGAGGAGTTCAAGTGTGCAAAGCCATCCCAGAGCTACGGGGACCCACGGCACCGTGCCCTCGCGGGAATTATCTTGCTTTTGAATTATCCTTTTCAGCACAAGCAGGACTCAGAGTCGCAAACAGGGGGCAAACCTCACGCTGCTCTCGTCCTCCGCAAACCAGGAGACACCGACACGTGGGGATTATTCCTCCGCCACCCTCCCTGCACTCCAGAGGAGGTTAATAGTGTATAAGATCCACGATTTGCATGGGCCTCTTCTCAAATACTTAAAAGCTACTGTTCACATCGCAGGGAGGTCAGCGGCTCTTTAAATCATTACTCGCTGGGATTACTTCCCTTACAGGCTCCTCTGTAGTTTTTAATTCATTTGAGCTGCTATTTAGCAGCGGAGTCACTCATTTCGACGGCAAGGAAGCGAGCGCAGAGGCTTATAGGAAGCTTTCTATTAAAAATTCATCGCAAACTCTGCCTCAGAGCTCTCAGGAGCACGGCGCTCAGTAGGGCCATGCGGGTGTCTGGATCTATTTTGTAGTTAAGGGAAGGGGATCTGAGAGCAGCATGCAGGGAGGGAGCGTGCTATTCATTCATAAATCAAACAACAGATGCTGGGTCCAATGGGGTGCACGATGGTGACAATTTTTAACCCCTGAGTGTCACCGTTAAAACGGGCTCCCACGGGGCAATTAGGGGCGTTGCAGGCAGAGGTTCCTGTGGGAGGAAGCTACGGGGCTCAGGGGAAGAAATAAGGGGAAACTGGGGGGAGAAAAGGCAGCAGCTGCCCCAGACATAAATCAGGGGGAAGCCTGCTCCTGGGCGAGGGACCAGCTGCGAGACTGGCCTGTTGACGACTCCAGCAGGGCTGCACCGGGCTCTGCTCGGCGGCCGCTGCGCCCCGGGGCTGGGCGATACCCGCAGTGGGGGAAACCCTTCTCAGCACCCGCTTCATGGCCAAGGCTGCAGCTTGACATCGAATCCTGAGCCAGGACATCCATTAACCCCACGGGAGCCAGGGCTGCCCAAATCCACCTTGCTGTCTGCGTACGCAGCCCTGGTGCCTGGCGTCCGGGATCCTTGCTTGGGGCAACAAGAGGAGGAGGGAGACTCTAGCAAGAGTTTTGGATCCTGGCATGAAATAATGTCCCCAGGGAAAATCAGTATGAGATTCCCACCTGGTTGCCTGGGGCCAGGTTTCATTCATCATCATTTGAATGACCAGAAAAGGCCACGGCTGGAGCTGTGGTTGCTGACTCTCCTTACGGCTTTGGGGCTTGCCTGTCCTCCCAGTTCTCCCCATTTTATACCAGTAAAATTTATTACCAATCCTCATTTAAATCAGCATCCCCAGGGAGACACTCCACACGCGCGTGCACACTCACACATCCCCGGCCACTCGGGGACCAGAGCGGTGAGCCCCAAGCACACACACCGGGGTGAATCAGGAGCGATGCCGCTGCCGTCAGGGGATTTACCGTCTCTAACCAGCACACGAGGGGAGCCGGGACCCATCACTCCCCCGGCACCAGCCTTTGGCGGGCACCCTGCGCTCCGGGCGTAGCACAAACACTCGAGCGTGTGCAGCGCCGACAGGATGAGATGGGGTTTTCAAAAGCTGCAAAGTGACTTAGGAGCACGAGTGCGATTGACGTGAATCCTGCGGTTCTGAAGTCACGAAAGTACCATTCTTCGTTGTTCGGGACCGCGATTCTCCTCTCCCCACAACGCCCCGACAATGAGGAGCATGTTCAGGGCTCACATCCTCTGTGCTATTGATAGCACGGCCGAGCTTTTTGGAGCGTGGGTCCCATCTGCCACTTCCACTCCTTTTTAAAAGATCCTAATGACTGTCAGATCCTTTTAGTTCTTAATTAATTTCAGAGTTCAACTGCAAATAGGAAACAAGGCAGCTTTTGCCCTTACGCATATGAATATTACTGTTCCATTTAATGTGGTTACTGGTGGAATGCTGTTATTCATTCCTGCCTGCAATAAAAGCCACATGTTTTTAAAACTTTGCACTTGAAAAAACTTTTAGGAAAGAAATCAAGTATGTTTTGTATGCATGGCATGAGATAAAAACTAGTCATAAATATTCAAAGAACAGTTAGAGCTTTATGCTTGATTTAAACAAGTGAACAGAGAAGTACGACGGTTGAAGTAAGTGGAGAATGAAAGCCCAATGCTCCTTTAAGAATGTGCTTATGCAGAGAAAAGGAACTATTCATGCAAAGGTTATGGAGCACCTAAGGACAGCCCATCTCTTCCAGAAATGCCCAAAGGTGGATAGCACAACTGGAAACATCGGCTTTGTTCAGAGCTATTCAAGTTCATGGGAGTTTCTCTTTCTTCGGGGGTTTCAGAGGAGTTTTAGGGGGGTGTGATGCCTCGTGCCAGACCCCATGGGCAACGAGGACTCTTCTTGCATGGAGATGTCTCCAACATGACCATTCCCCATGTCGGAAGGCAGATGGTTGAAGTCATGGTGAGCATTTCATGGGGCTCCTCGGAGCCCGGACAGACCTTCCCCGGAGCCCCAGGAGCCTGGCAGAGCCGAAACCATGAGGGAAGGGACTGAGTGCTGGGACTCTGGGCAGTGCCTGTCCGGCGGCTGTGCCACCAGAGCCTGGGACGGTGCCGAGCCCTTCAAAACCCAAAACACGACAGGGGGAGAAATAAAAAAAAATTCCAAAGGAAAGAAAAAGGGGAAACGTCTGGATGGTGGAAAGAGGAAACGAAAGGCACATGACAACGAGAAAAGTACAACGGGGTGGATGCAGAAAAACATGATATGATTTCTAATTGCAAGGATTGGTGCTCAGAAGAGTTGCTGTCATGGAAGGGCTCCTGGGCAGAGCGCCGAGGGCCGGGGCACAGGGAAATCCTCCTGCACGTGCCCAGCAAAGCACTCTTGCAACACAAAAAGACAGCAGAAAGCAGTTTCTTGTCTTGGAAAATAGCTGTGCATTGGCAAAACTGCCCCATTGCTTGTCCCCATCCCCGGTGGGGTGGGAAAACCCACCTCCTGTCCCCGTACTGTGGCTGAACATGCAATGGTGTTTCCCAAAGAGCATTTTTCAATGCTGTTCCCTACACCCTGGCCCAAAACGTTGGGGTAATGCTGCGTATCAAATGTGTGCTCAGTGCTCCTGTGCCCTGCTGAGGTTTGCAGGGCAGCAGGGAGCCTGCAGGGACACTTGGGGGTCCACACACCACAACAGTGGCCGGGCTACGTGCTTGAGCCCTGGCAGGGTGAAGCATCTGTACCATCTTGAACAAGGCTGAGCTGGGCTCCGGCTGCCGAGCGATCCCTTGGGGAAGTCAAACGTGAAGAGAGAGAAAGTGAACCCTGGGAACCGCTCACGTTCCTGCACGCTCGCCTACCTCCCCGCGAGGGGCAGCCGGCTGTTAGAAAACTGGCCAAAAGTTTCGCCGCTTCAGGGCTGCTATGTCTGCAAATACCTCTTGGATGTGGGGGCAGAAATGGGTGTTTGTCCCCCCTACCGGGAGGGCAGGAGGGGGCTGGCAGCTGCCTGTGCTGGGTGCTGGTGTCAGACAGGGAACTCCAGTTTCCCTTTTCATTCAGGTCTGATAGAACATCTTAGGGTCATGTCTCAGTAAAAGCAGCTCTACAGGCAACTGCAAACACACCATATCCGTTTAACTTCCCTGTGGGACATCAGCATCACACCCCGCTGATTCAAGAGCCCTGGACACCCCTTTAACCAGGCACTCCACAGATGTGCATTCTGCAGTCGCCTTGTGCATCGTTTGCATCTTGCTCCGAAGAGGATGATGGGCTCATGCCACCTCATGCTGGCTGACCACAGGGCAGCAGAGATGCCTTGTGGCAGCTTTGCTAAATTTCCAAAGCCCTTCCTGGAATACCCTTTTGCTGGAGGTGGAGAGTCTCCCCACCCCAAACCTCAGCCTGTGCCGCCTCGCTGGGAGAGCCACCGGCACGCTGCAGTGGCCGGCGGTGACACCAGCATGGGCATCTCCTCCCCTCCTGCCTCAGCCCCGATGCTTTCCCCATCTCCCCCCTGAGGTGGTTACCCCATTTCTCTTGCCTGGGCTGAGCCCTGATGGAGGCAGAGCCGGCGGGTTGGGAGGGAGGCACATCACAGGAGGTGCTTTATAAATGCGTGGTTTATAAATGTGCCTAATCCAGCAGCTTTCATCCACACAAGTGTTTTCCCCACCTGTCTGCAGGCGGATGAGCTTTGCAGAGCAGTGCCAATGCAGGGTGGCTGGTAGTTGTTCTCCAGCAAGAGAACAGTTTGGAAAAGCCCCCAAACCTGATATTTAAAGGCAGAGGTCAGGGACAGAAGGACGGGACCGATGGCAGCAATGGAGCCCAACGAAGCTGCAAGGTCTGTGCCAAGCGGCATTGCATACAGCTGGAGAAATGCAAACAGGAGGCTGGCAGTGCATTTCTCCAGCCCATCGTGATGCTGCTTCGTGTGGAGCGTGAGCAAATGGCCGGCAGCGTACAGGTCCCTGCAGGCAGCTGCCTGCTCAGCCCCGCGGGCAGATCCTGCATCTCTGCATCCAGTTGTCAGCCCAGGTCCACCTCACTCAGGTTGCTCCTCAAGCAGCTTGCCCATGAAGTCACTGGCACGCACAGCTCATTTACTCTGCCTTATAGCTCAAGGCAGAAGATAGAGATGAGGTTCGGGCTAGCTGGTAGCCCTTTTGCTATGCCAGTGCCATGACTGCACCCCAAACACTTCCCTCAATGCAACACACTGGTCATTTTCCACAAAAAAGGTGGTCCTGGGCAAGGACCAGCTCTCCCTGTGTGAGGTGTTTATCATCCCTACGTGATCAGTCCCTGATTTCTGCCATCTCCATGAGACTTTGTGGCAACCTGCAGGAGAAACAGTGAAGATCCTCCAGCAGTGACACAGAGCAACCTCAAACTCTGCCGTCAACCACTCGCCTGCAGCAAAGTAGTTCTGAGAAAACCAGCCTCTGGTTCCAGTTGCAAATTGTCCCGCAGGCCCACACCATTTTTTCCAGGTTCATTTGCTTTTTGCAATTATTCACTACTTTCACTTCTATGAATAACTCCAGGCAATGCTATTTCTCAGCAGGGTTGCGGTTGGACCACTTTGACTAGATGGGCTCTGGGTTGTGTTGCTTCTGCTCCTTCCTCGGATTATTTTTTCCTGTGCAAAAGTTTTCTTTCATATTTGCCCTTCCATAAAGACTCTCATTGATGTGAGTTTGCCCGACATCCCCCACCAGTCAGTCTGGGAGTTGTAGAGTAGCTCCAGAAAACAAGCGCCCAAGAGAGTTCAGCCTGCGAATTCACCCAGCACTTACGCATCCCTTTAGGCACAGAACAAATCCCTGACTTGGAGGAATTAGTCACAGGCTAAAAATGATGCAGAAGGTACTTCTCTGGTTTCTGGCTATGAACTCAGACAAATCAAATGCAATGTTATTTAGGGACCACCGTTAAGTCACTGGTTGCTCCTCATCCATCTCCAGAAGCTTGGAAAGGGAACCGTGCCTGCTCGTCTCCATCAAACCCCCAGCCCTGTGCTCATCAGCATGAGCTCTTTTTTTTTTTTGCAGAAGTTTCTTATAAAAGTTCATACGCAAGCAGGAGGTGCCTGTCTGCCTGGGTCAGCTGGCTGACACCACGAGCAGGCTCCTCACCCCAGCCCAGACAGCAGCCTGGGAAGTTGGAGCGGTTCAGTAGCAGGCTGGGGCTGGAGAAAAGAGAAATGGAGAACTCGCCGAGACAAAACGGTAGCGGCTTTCGGTCTCGCATGAGCAGCCAGATCTGTGGGGACAGAGGGGATCTTATCTGCAAAATGCAACCTCAGCCGTGACCTGGGGTCTGAGCCGCTCCGCGCTTGCCTGACCCTCCAAAGCTGGTGGTTTTCAAGAATGTTTTTACATATTCTCCTCCAACCGAGCGGCGGGCCCTCGCTGGCAGGAAGCACGGGCTCTGGGAGAAGGCATTGGTGGGGGAAGCAAGATGTCTGGGTTCAATCTGCAGCTCCGCCACAGCCTTCCCCAAGGAGCCCAGACGCGCTGCACGGGGGCCTCCCTGGCAAGTGCTTCGTTTCCCCCATCTCCCACCCCTTGGCCACAGCAACCCCACACACACACACCAGACCCTGCCACACAACATGGTCCTGGCACCACGTCTGCATCCCACCTCTGGCAGCGAGGAGCCCCCAATTTCAACCAGTCCCCCCAAGACTTGATGTTAACCCCAGGAAAGGCCCTCGAGCCCCGGCAGGCTCGCATTTGCATTCTTGGCATTTCAAGACACAACAGGGACGAGCCCATCCTGCCACCAGCGAGCACTCCCCGCTTCCATTGACGCCAGCGGGATTCCAGCAGGTTGGATTTCGGCAGGATCGGCGTCTTTTTAGCTCCCAGTGGCGAGAGTCGGCTTTCCTCGCCCGCTGAATGGCAGCAGTGGAACCGCAGAGGTGGTCGGGGGTGGGAGGTGGGATGTCTCCGGTGAACGTTTGGGGAGGTAAACTGTGAATTCCCCGTCTCGGGAGCATACCCCAATGCCCCTGATCTTGTTGGACGTGATGAGGGTATTTCATCTCCTCTGACATGGGGTGGGATGGTCAGACCGCCCGCCCGAGCACTGATTTCTGCAGTGCGTTGGGTTAAATGGTGCCTGCTGGCTGTCGAGGTAGAAAGAGTTTTGAAATGACTAAAAGATGCCACCTTAAGGGCTTGGCTAATCCACCTCCTACACCAAAGCGTGTGTTGCCTTTCCAGCACAGCAGGAATCCCAGCGCTGCCGGTCCTGCCTAACCCTTCCTGTGAAGGGCACTGAGTTCCCGGTGCAGCCGGGATGGAGGTGTTGGGAGCCAGCATCATAGGCAACCTGCTTGTCCCACCACAGACTCAAAGCTTTGACTTTGTGGGTCCCAGTCCCTCCACCATCACAGATTCAACATTTTTTTGCGGGCTCCCTTCCTCACCATTAACTAACCCCATTTTGTCTTCCACCTGGCCAGATCCAGCCACAGCCTGTAGAGCCACATTTCTCAAGGATAACATCCCCTCCGGCCAGGGCTAGCTGGGCATAACGAGCCCTAGAGGATGGATAGGCACACGTTTCTAGTAAACATGAGCAACGTTTTTGCACTTTAATAATATCTATACTGCTGTCTCAGAGTTAATGAAGATGAACTCTGGCATCACAGCAGGAATGGGCCCCTGCAAACAACAGGAGAAAAACATGTGTTGGTGGTGCCAGCTAGCACAGTTCGGGCTTGAAAGAGTTAACCAAAGCAGAGGCTGATCAGGAACTAGCTCATTTTCATCTATTATCCCACTGACCTCCATCTAAGGGAGGAAGGTGATGGGGAAGAGTTGCAGAATGGAGGACTCCGGACTGAACTGCCCAGCTCTGGCTCCCGGCAACCTCCTGATGCACACCGAGGTCCCACCAGCACCCGCTCCACGACGAAACATCTCCATAATCCCGACCCAAACTTAGCCCTTCCTACAACAGACCAAAAGTCCCCAGATGGACAAGAGAAAGCAAGCGGTGATGGATTTCAGCAGCCCCTAGGCTTGCAAGAGCGATCAAGCCCCTGCTTGTGATCGCAGGGCTGCCACGCGTGATGGAAGCAGAGCTAACAGGGAGCAGAAACGTGATATTTGGGGAAAAACCAAATGAAGTGAAGCTCTGTGCCCAGCTCGAGGCGCAAAAGCGAACGCAAGGCACTAACACGGAGTAAATTTGGGTCTGAGAGGCTTTGCCCTGTTACCTGCAGAGGCAGGGAAGGTTTAAAGCACATGCATGGGATCCGACCCCCATGGGAACGGGGCCCAGACGCTGGTGGGTGTCCCACCACCCGCTCAGGGACGAGGAGTCGGGGCTGGGGCTGCTGCTCCCAGCCTGGCAGGTTTGCTGACTTTTATGGAAAAAAAATGGTACATTTGCTCATTCGGCGAGATTTTCCAAACCAACCCAGGGCTAATAAAAAAAGGTGTTTAATTACAGGGTTCAAGGTAATTGGGCACAAAAGCAGCCAGTAAAATGCAGCGCGGTGCAAAGGAGCTGCAGAACAAGGGCTTAATTTTGGAACAGCACATCTGATTTAGTCTTTACGTTCTCTGGCCAGCACTTTCTCTCTCCTAATGAGGGAAAATGGCACAGCCTTTCACAAATCCCCACTAAATAGTTTATTCCTGACTTCAAGTCACTGAAATCACAGCACCGTGCTCTGTCCTTAAATTATCTCCATGCATATGCTTCCAGTTTAAAGGGAAACGGTGCAGCCCATGTCTGGCACTTAATGTCTGCCAGGCTGTGAAGGAACAGCCTCCCCAGCTTTGCCGTGCACCCCATCGCTGCGTGGCACCGCTCCCAGCTCGAGCATCTTCTTGCCACTCACTTGCACCCACCATTGCTGAGCGTGGGATGCAGGGAACAACATTCCTTTAAATATTTTGTAAGCAATATGAAGAGGAATGGAAATAGGCAATTTTTGCAGCAGTTTTTAGTATTTGTAATTGAGTGTAGCTTCCTCCTTGGCGTTTTGGCTTCTCATTGGGAGAGAAATTGAGCTACAGCTGGGGATATTCCTGTAACAGCCCCACTAGCAGCAGCGGCTGGACGGGAGGCGTGCGCGGGCTGCCTTGCTGGTTAGGAAACGTGCTGCTCCTGGGAATAACCCACGTGTTCGCTCCAGAGATCAGAAAGCAACAGCTCCAGTCGCTTGCTGAGGTTTTCCTCCAAGAAAACTCCCCTCCAGCTGCAAGAGAAGCACTATTTAAGCAACACCCATCTAACGGACACACGAGCCCCATGCCGTCGGCTCCGTCCTGGGATGCTGGTGCTGCACCCGGAGCCATGCGGGAAACATCTTGCAAAGTCCCGACCAAGGTTCGTTAACACAACGAGTATCTTTTAATGACCAGCACACCCTGTCCTGCAATCATGGGCACTGGCGCGCTCTCCGTCGGCACGCGGAGAGTTTGCGACACCCTTTGTCTGTCTGTCTGTCCCCATGCCAGACTGAGCCCTGGCTGGGACCCAGGAGGCACAGAGGGTGTGAGAAGCCAGGACAGACTTTGGTCCAGGGTTGTGCCGCTAACATCATTCCTACCATTTTGTTTTGATTTTTTTAGAAGCTATTTTAACAAAAACCATGCTGCCTTGTGAAATCACATCCCAATATAGCTGCCATAAACACACACAGAGAGCGACTGAAAAAAAAAAAGCAGTCCCAAAGCCCTAAATCCCATCATTACCAGGAGAAAAGACCCTTGGAAGGTGCCTCCTCCCAGCCAGGCTCCCTGTGCCGACAGCTTGTGGTTCTGAGGTCAAACCCCGCCACGATGCCAAAGGCACTGGTGAAACCTCAGTGAGGGTGGTCGGTGCCCCAGACCCCGGCGGGGTGGACTGGGGGGGGATGCGTGGCCAGTGCTGGTGGTGATTCAGGGCACTGCTGCCCCGAATCGTGGCCATGAAACTGGTGGCACCACGGGGACACAAATGCCTGGTGGGATGCTCCTCGCTGGGGCGATGGGACCAGCCACGGTGGCAGGAGATCCCTTCCCAGCCGTCGCGGGGAAGGCTGCATCTCCCCAAGTGGAAATACAAAGCCAGGAGCCTCTTATCCCTCCATCCAGGATCCGGCCATGCCAGAGGCAAAGGTCAGGTTTCTATGGGGCCCTCCTGCCCAACAGAGATTGTTGAAAAAAAGCCCATTTTTCAGTGTCTCCCTTCCCAACTGAGGCCTTTTTTTTTTTAAATCTCTCCCTTCTCCTCCTATTTTGGTTGTTTTTATATTTTATTTTACAATAGCTTGAGTAATACGTTCCTCATGTTCCAAATGCACTCGCTGCTTCCAGTGGGAATGGAAAATCATTGTTTCTTTTTATTTTCCCTTTTCTTTTTCTTTTTAACATGTTTATGTTATGGAAAATACCCCCAGATTGCAGACGTGTCGGCTGTCCCACTTTCTTGAAAAAAAAAAAAACCTTAAAAAAAAAAATTAAAGCATTTTTAGAAAGACAAGAGCCCAGGAGGATAACGCTGTGGTTGAAGGCTGCGCCTGGCACCTCGCAGACTGCTGTCGTGGCCAGCTTGGGTGTTGCTTTAGGCTGTCAGTCCGTCGCGGCATCACGATGGTCCGTACGGCACCCGGTGTGCTGGGGCTGCATCCTGCCCCCTCAGAAGCAGCCGAGGCAGGATGCCAGTGCCGTGTGTGGGAGGTGGGTGCTTTCTGTCCCCCTTTCCCACGCACCCTTCTCCACGGGGGGTGCCCAGGAGGGAGCTGCCCCCCCACGGATGCTTCTGCAAGGGGCCTCGTCGTCCCCACCGGCCAGGAAACCACATTCACCGCTGGCACGGCAGCTGCCAGGGCAGCAAAGGGAAGAGGCAGAAACGGAGAGGAGTTTTCTCTGGACAAGGCATGGAGCAGCAGCAGGTCTGGATGGTGGAGGAAGATTTGTGTTTGCAACCAAAAAGACTGAAGCATCCTTGGTTTCAGCTGACTAACGCTGGGGATGCTGCCTCATGCTACAGCAAATGCCGATAGCCAGCATATAACCGGGGGGACCGTACCAGATTTGCAGCAAGTCTTTTCTCCCCACCTTGTGCCACCACCCCAGGGTGCTGCCGCCAGCACCCCCCAGCCTGGTGCACCCTGACAGCCCTTACAACAGAGAGCACATCCCCACCCTGAAAAGAAGCAGCTCTTCCTTCGCCTCCCCGCTCCCTCCAGCTTCGCCCGCAGCCGTGCATCACAAATCCCTGTTCAGCAGGACGGTCAGGCTCAGCTTTGGAGCGGTGTCAGCAGGAGCCAGCTGGTGGCACAGGGATCTCACCTCACCCATGCTCTCCACGGTGAGACCCTGCGGCTCCTCACCGTGGGTCACTGGTTATACCAGTGACAGGGCAAGTGTAATGGGTTTTGGCCAAGAATTGAAGTTAAAGGCTGCCAGGATCTCCGGGATGAAAAGGCGGATTCAGCCCCCAGCCTTTGCGCCGGCTCTGTCCCCGGCACATCAGGGATGAAGCACCAGAGCCAAGGAAAATGAAAGTGCGATGGGAAGCCCTGGGGGAGAGCTCAGCCCTCTGGATCCTGCATCTTTTGCACAGCTAATGGACGTCACCCCCGCAGTGACTTTTTTTCCCACCCTGGACATACCCAGGAGAAAAACTGGGTGCAAATGCAACCTGCAGCAGCAGGGAGAGGGGATGCGCATCCTCAGCGCTGGGGCCCTTGCCCCCTTGGCAGTGCCCCGATGCCACTGCAGACCTCCTGGCCGGTTTTTCAGTGTTCTCCCCTCCGTTGCCCAGCCTTGTTCAGGGAGTATTTACAGTGTGGCCCGTGGCTCGGGCTTGTCGCTTCGGATGGGAAGTCACATTCTTGCTCCTAATGCCGACCATGTGTGGATCTGAGCCTGCAAACATACAGCTCATTCTTTGTTTCCCAAACTGTCCACGGCCAAAACAGTGGACCGCAAACACTGACGACATATCGGAGGAGATCAAGTCTAAGAAATCATCATGAATTAAAGTGCTCAGCAAAGGGGAATGCCACTGTCTCTCTACCCCTATTAGATCATAACAAGGTGATGAGAGACAATGGATTTATACTTGCTCACACACACACACACACACACATAAATATATTTAAAAAAAGAAAACAACAGAAAAAAAAAGACATGCCACCAGTCAGCAGGGTGCCCTTGGAAAAGGCAAAGCCAGTGACAGTCAATCAGGAGCCAGCGAGCTCCAAGAGCACAAGCCTTCCCTGGGAGGGGAAGAGGAATGGAGGCAAACCAGATTTCATGGCCATGTGGTGCTGCGTGCCAGGCCCCCGGCACACGGGCGAGCACGGGTGTGCGGTGCCGGGGCGGCGCTGGGGCCCCCACGTCCTCCGCCCCGGGGAAGCTTGGGGGGCAGAGGGAGGGTTTGCGCAGGGGTAGGAGGGTGCAGGGACTTGGGGTGCTGGGTGAGAGCAGGCTCCGGCTGAGCCGTGACTGCAGGAGGGCTCCTGGGTGTGCAATGCTCACGGGCGTGCAAACAGCCACGGGTATTGCAATGGTCACGGGCGCGCAAACGCCTGCGGGGATTGCAATGTTCCCGGCACGCAAACATCTGTGGGTATTGCAAAGCTCATAGGTGTGCAAACGTTCCTGGAGACTGCAATGCTCGTGGGTGTGCAGACACATCTGGGGACATCCCTCCTCTCCCCAGCACACAGGCTCTGTGCCTTGCTTCTCCCACCTGCAGACACAGATATCATCTGGCTGTGGGCAGGGGTGGTCCATGTGCTCATGCCTCCCACCCCAGCGCCCGATTACTGCAGATCATCACATCCCACTGCGATGTACTAATGCACCGGTGGGGAGCCCATATATTAAAAAAAAATCACCTTGGGTGCTACAGGATGAGGCAAAACACCTGCCTTTAGGGAAACACAACGGCAAAGCTCGGTGACACCATTACACATGCACAGTGTTACCCAGTGCCCGCTCACCCAGCCTCTGCTGGAGGCATTGCCCAGAGCACGGCATGGCAAGAGGAGGAAAAAACAACTCAAAATATTGTCAGGGTTACAGTTTTCTGTGGTTAGGAAGAAACACAGAAATCCATTAAAAGGAAGTTTGCTGAGCGGGAATCCTGCGGTGGCCAGTTATGGGAAGGGTGGAAAAAGAAACTTCTGCTTGGGGCGAGCTGGGGCCATCATCTCAGCCCTGGCAGGCAAGGAAAGCCACTGGTGACCTGGGGGTGCAGAGAGGAGAGGCACCGTGCAGGGGTATGGCCAGAACACCGGGGTACGGCCGGAGGACCGGGGTACGGCTGGAGCACCGGGGCATCTTCTCCGTGCTCTGGGATGCACCAGCCCCGGCGGCGACGTGAGACCGCAGCCCCCAACCCAGCAACTGTGAAACTCCATGCTCTTGGCAAATGGGGAAAAGGCACGGACGCAGCGACCTTCCAGAGAAGAAATGACAGTAGCCCACTGCACCAGGGCAGTCGGCATCACCCACTTTCAGAAGCCAAAGGCGACCGGCACTGGCTTTGCCCCCACAGTTTTTCCTCCTGCTCCTCCTCCACCATCTGCTGGGGCAGGTCCAGGGCCAGGAGAAGTCACTTTGTCCACCCAAGCTGCTACGTTTTGGGGGATGGTGTGGGTCCCCCACGGCATCACGGTTCATTTCTCCCCCCACGGGGCAGACGATGTTCTCGGTGGGATTTCAGCCCCCCCTGGCAAGGCTGCCCTGCATGGGCCCACAACCCCCCTGCCTTCCCTGGGGGAAGAGCAGCTCCGCAGAGACCCTCTGAGCCCCCCCGCTCCCTGCTTTAGGCAGAACCCTGGCGGATCATTAGGCTAACGAGGCTGTGAAGGACCGGCAGAGACCCTCAGGCTCCCTGTGCCCGCACAGACCACCCGCTCCCTTTAGCAAAGCAGAGAAGAAGGTGCAGAGATTTCCCACGAGGAACCGGAGGTGAGGACCTGGAGAGCCCAGGAGAAGCAGCAAAGCAGGGACTAAACCCAACGATGAATCCCAGCTCCTTCAGAGCAGCACTGAGCACTGTATCACGGCGAAACAGGGCTGACAACGTGCCTACGTTCGTGCATTTGCAAAATAATCAGTAAAACTCCCTCCTTAGATGCCAGGACTAAGGCTCGGTGCCTTTTGCTTCCCATGCAAGGGCATGAAGCCACCTGGGGAAGGCAGTGGGACGAGGGCAGCTGCCCATGAGGACACCAACATGATGGAGAGAGAGGCAAAAAAAGTGGTATAACACTGTTTCGTTTTCACTGAGGAGGGTGGATGGGCAGTGAGATTATATAAGCTGTTCGCCCGTGCTTTTAGATTTACGAAAACCAAGGAAAAAAATGTCAAACATTGGTGACCTGAGCTAGGAAGAGGTGAACAAGCCCAGCATGGACACCCCAAGCAGAGGAGCCAGCCCGTGCCACCAGCAAGCCTTCGCAGGGCTCACCCCGAGGCAAAATAACTCCCAACCCTCAGCCGAAAGGTCTGAGAGCATCCGAGCCGCCGGCGCCTCGCTCCTTCCTCGGTGACCCCGTGGAGCATCACACCCCACGGCTGTCGCCACAGAGCATCGCACCCTGTGGCCGTCCCTGTAGGTTTCCACTCAAGATGCAGCAGTAACTGTTGAGAAACCAGCCCCCATGGCGTAGGCCTCCCCGTCCCGATAGCCATCAGTAACAAAGAACTGACTCACAGATGTGACATTTGTGGTTTGATGACTTAAAGGCAACCGGCTGCCACCGGGACGGCGGCTCCAGAGGTCCCAGGAGGGCATGGCCGGACCCAGGAGCTGAGCCACGGGATGCTTGGATGGAGCAGAAAAAGGCAGAGTTATTTTTTCCTTGCAAAAAGGGATAGAAAGCGTTTGGCAGCCCCGCAAAGGAACGTGGCTGCCGCTCGGTCCGGTCCCACATGCTGCTCTGGGAACTCGGGCTGGCACCAACCACGGGGTTCGGCCGTTGGGAGCGGCAGGGGAGAATCTCCCCTAGTTCAGCCCAGTTTATCTTACAACTTCTTACTAGTCTCCGAGAGAAGCGAGTTGATGCAAAGGCAGCCCCCAGGCCAAGCCGGCGCTGGCTGCCAAAAATGGGGTTTATATCCCCAAAATCATCGACTGGAAGCAAATTTATTTCAGTCCCCGCCAGATATTTTACTTGGTTGTGAATCCGGCGCGTGCGAGCGGGGATTGGTGCCGCTCTCCCACGTGGGGCTCCTTCGCCCGCCCCATTGGAAAGACGAAAAATCCCTTTTCTATAAAAAAATATAAGCATTTCTAGACTAACTAGTGAATACCTTTGGGATTTTTTGTTTCATTCCTTAAATATTTGCACAAACAAACACCCATTTTCATGGATGTGCCCAGAAAAGCAAACAAAAACTATGAATGCGGTTGAATCCCTCAAAGCCATGAGGAATTTAAATGAACATTCGTGAATGTTTTGCAGTACTCGCCCAAATCTAGTGGGGCAGGAGAAGACACACTGAGCTCCTTAAAGAAAACAAGGATTTCTTGTCCTAATACTAAACAAATGTTTCACCATTTGGCCATATTCCATCCTTGGTGCAATCATTTAATTCTCCCCCATTTAATAAAAAATTATGTCTGAAACAAAGATGTTTATTGCTTTTATGAGTTCCTATTTGTATGGAAATTGCATACAAGACGTGATATTTCTGTTGCTCACTCTCTTTTTATTTTTAAATGAGCAAGCCCAGTTAAACCCCGGCATTTCTTCATCTGGCTTGCGGAGGGAGAAGTATAGATTAAAAAGAACCATGCAAATGTTTTTTATAAACTTCTCTTATTTCCTTGCCATGGGACTGCCTTTAATTAGCTGCACAGAGTACAAAGGACACATTTATAATGCCACCATCTCCAAGCGGAGGGCATTAAGATGAACGTGGCTACTCTGCCTATTTGCCCTATGCTCCAGCATGGTGTATCCACGGTGGGGCTGGGGAAGCCGGTCCAGATCTACCCCCCTCATCCCCATCCCTGGCTCTTTCTGCTACCTCTCCAACGCCCTCTGCTCATAAGAAAACTCAAAGCCGTGGAGGTGTCATGATGCACGTTGACACCACCGATCCCCCTCAAAAGGACATGTAGCCTTTACTGTTCTCAAAAATAGACCAAAATCTGGTCTGCAGTGACACCTTTCTGGATGAGCTGCTGCATTTTGCTCTTTGGGTAGGGGTTTATGATTACCCTCCCCTGATCTGCTTGGGTTCAGTGTGACGTGCCGAGCCATCATGGGTCCTCACAGCCATGACCATCTCAAGCTTTTGCTCCTGAACCGCATCAGGACGGCAAAAGGCAGGGGTTTGCAGAGCTCTGCCCGATGCCTTAGCAAGCTCCCAGCTCCTTCCCAAAAAGGTCTCAGCACCCGCCGTCCCAGCAGCTCCAGCCCACGCCAGCCCGCCCACTTCAGCCGGCTGCAGAGGAGTTACAACAAGAGGACGGCGGTTGGGAAATGAAGGTGGGTTCAATTCTGGGGACATGAGATCCTGCTGGGAGCTGGGACCAAGCAGAGGAGAGATCTGGGGAGAAGTGACCCCCTCTGACGAGCAGTTTGCCTATCCCAAGGCAGCCGGGAGGGATGAAAGCGTCATGTCCCAGGGTGTGCAGAGAGGCCGGGAAAAGCAGGTTGAACACATTCATCGCCCAATGGAGTTATATATTTAGCAAAGCACTATATACAGTTGCTGTGTGTTTTCATATTTAGTGTATTATATACAAGAAAACATAAAATTATAAGTTTGAAAGCAGCCCTGATCTCCCCCAGCTCTTCTCCCCTTGTAAACCAGTTTCTCTCCTAGAAGCAATTTATGTTTCTGCAGATCTTTGCTCCCCCCGTGTTGCACCCGCCCAGCACCCAGCTAACGACTCGGACAAACACATCAAATCAATCCCAGCACCACTCAGCCCTGACCCTTCCCAGCACTGCAACCATGAGGGAAAAGGCAAAAAATAAATAGGAGCAAACCACCCACCAAACCTGGACAAACACAGCGGTGGCCTGGAGCATCTCAAAACCGGCAGAAAACCCCGGTGGGCAGCGGCAAGGAGCGAGGTGCCAGCAAAGCGGCTTCAGAGCCCGCTGCCGGTTTGCTTCTTTGCAAAAAAAAATAAATAAAATAAACACAAAACCTGATGACGTTTCCTGCCTCTGAGGAACGAAAGAGCCCGGTCTGTACTCACCACGCAGGAAAGCGGAGGAGTAGGTGGCGAAGGAGTCGAAGATGCTGTTGGATGCCATCCCCCTTGTCCCGTATCTCGGCTCTCCTGGAGGAGCTGCTGGCCAGCGGGAGGAGGAAGAGGAGGGATGGGAGAGGCGGCAGCGAGGGGGAGGAAGAGGAAAACCCCGCCGGTGGCACAGGTAGCCTCCGGCTGGCTGGTGGTTCTGTGGTCGGCAAGGCAGAGCCGCCGGCTCGGCATCTGCTGGGTGGGAGAGCGGCGTCACCTGATCCGTGGCGTCAACAGGCCGGCGATATCGCTGCGGCTTCGGGGTTTGGGTTTTTTTTTCCTCTCTATTTTTTTAACTAATAATTTTATGGTTTGTAGTTGGTGGTTCATGGGAAGCTCGCTCGGACTCACGGCTGAGTGACAGACAGGAGCGGAGGAGACATTTCTCTTTAATTAATTATATTGTTGCCTTAGAAGAAACGAAGAAGAGAGCCCGTAGATTCCTAATTGGGTGATTGAAGTAATAACCCATTTACATGCCGTGGTTTTCTCCTTTTAACTGCCTTTTCTCCCACATTCACCACTTGTCTGTATCCTAATTTTGAGCTGTACATGGCTTTCCGACTCCCAGCCGGGTATGGGGACTGCGTGCCGAGACTGTTTCCATATGTGTAGATGGGTGGTTCTTCTTCACAAGGATTTTATGTGAATTAGTATTAAGCAAAAATATGAAGCACATGCGGCAGAATAAACAGTGCTGGCTGTGGAGGGGGGACCGGGGAAGGTGGAGACGGCTGGCGAGGAGGAGGAAGGCAGTGGGTATGGCTGACCTCCTGCTTTGCCCAAATGACAGCAGATCATTTTTATATTTTTTTTTAAGTAATAAAGCTGATCCAGTAATACAGGCACAGCTAATTTCCAGGAGCAACTCAAGATGCTGGAACACAAACGCCAGCACCCAACGGGTGCTCACGCCTGGAATAGGAGCTGCCATCGGCTGCCACCTCGCCTGGGGCCGATGGGTTTTCTCATAGAAAATTGCCATTATCACCCTTGGAGACAAATTTTCCCTAAATGGGAAGAAATGTAGAAAGGAAACATGAGATGATATTTACCCTTTTCTTTTTTCTCCTAGTAAGAAAAAGCAAAGATATTTATCCTTTTCTTTTTTCTCCTAGTAAGAAAAAGCAAAGGGAGCTCTCTGATGGAGTAAAACAAACACAAACTACGCCCGAGTGACTGAAATGCTCAGGCAAATAGGACCCAAGGCAGAAGACACTGGCCATTGGGGCACAGAAATACAATTTCAAGGTATTTAGAGTTTGGCGTTCATCACGCCTTGCCGCTCGCTGCTGCCATTCTCAGTTGAGTTCTTCATCTGATGGATGTTGGTGGTCAGACATATCAAGATGTTACCAGCTGAGACGTTACAGATTCCTGCAGCATTATTAGAGGCTGGGAAATTATTAAAAAAAAAAGTAAAGCTGCTCATATTTACTGCAGCTCAAAACTGCTTGTTTGCTGCTTTTAAGCAAAGAGGGGGAAAAAAGTGGTTTCAGAGCGGTGAAGGGGGCAGAGGTTGCGCAAATGCTGGCACAAAAGGAAAGGGAAAAGCAACCCAACCTGGAAAACACCCGCTGCTGCACAGAGCGGGGTCTGTGGCACTGAACAGCATCGCCTTGTCTTGCTTGCCAGACACCCACCGCAACCACAGCTCCAACTCTGGGATGTGAGGCTACGGGCAGCGAAGTTTCTACCGGAGGCGGTAGCATCGCTCCCCTCCAGCTCCCCAGCAGTGGGGGTGACGCGGTCCCTTGGCCCCCACTGTGGTCCGGAGGGGAGCAGGGTGGCTTAGCCCAGCAGCATCCTGCTTGCCACCCCTGCCTGCTTCAGCCTTACAAGCTTCTTGGGCAATAGTCAGGTTTTTTCCAGGGTATTTTTGGATTTCATGGCTCCTTCTTTATAGGAAAGGGGTGGGGGCCTCAGCCCTCACCTGGTTTAGGTCCCACTAGGGTTGATGGGGAGAAAAGTCAGGGTGAAGATGAAGATGAGGAGGAGGAAAGGAAGGGGAAGGTGCTTATAAGGTATCTCCCCACTCCGTTTGGTGCCAGATGGGAGCTCTGATTCAGCTGCGCTGATTTACACGCTGACCAAACCTCCTGCAGCAGCACTAATTGAGGGAGGCTCTGGGTGGGGCTTTTCTTCTCCAGCATCCTCCCACTCCCCCTTTTTCCCTAAATCATGGCTGTACCACCCCACAGACATGGTCCTGAGCCTCTTTGGCACAGCCAAGGCTTCTGGGCCCGGTCATCATCCTCATGTGATCCACAAAATCAACCTTTATCAGAAAATTTCTTCTCCTGCCCCTTCAAATCAAGTTTTTGTCCTCATGTGGGGCTTTACATCGAAATGCTCCCAATTGCTCCTGCAGTCAGATGTAAGGGGCATTATGGGGCTACAAGCTGCTGGGTATTCTATACATTATCTAGGCACGGTACCTATGTGACACTGGCAGCGTTTGTCAGGGAGGTTAACGACCAGCCCAGGCAACGCACTTAATTACACACACTTATTTGCATCTAGGTGAGAGTCACAGACATCCCCAATGATTTAGTGTTCGCTGGTACTTGTGGAGATCCAAAATTCCTCCCCAAAGCCCCAAGAGACTCCACAGCGATTTGAGGACCAAACCCATGTGAAATTCTTGCCCTTTTACATCCGTTCGCAAAAATGGGTCTTTTTTCATTAGCAGTTTTACTACGGGAGCTGTGAAATGGAGCCAGGATGAGGTGAAACACCTACCCCATAGAAAGTACGAGGGAATATAAACTGATCAAGGGAGCTTCTGGGATTAAAAACGCTGTTCTGTTTGGACTTGCAAAACAGGGCTCGGGAATGGGCACATTTTAAAAATAACTGATTAACAGCTCTCATGCAATTAATCCACCTCTGGGATGGTCCCCTCTGTTCAGAGCCTGGCGCACAGCTCTCCCAAACAGCCGCAGTGTGGGCTCAGCTTTCAGGCGGGTTTGCTCCCTGCATGTCCGGGGAGAGCTCCGTGCCGGCTAGAGGCAAGCGGGCACGTTGCAGAGGATGAATATTTCCTGCCAATAATAATATTGATAGAAAAAAAAAATCAGAGACCCCAGTCCTAAACCTTCCCCCTTGCTCTCACCACCCTGAAGCCCTGGATTCACTTTGTGGGCATTGCTGCGAGTTAAGGGCAAACCCAAAAAGCCACCGAGCCTTAATGCTCCCCTGCAAACACAACCCCAGCCCCGAGCCAGCCCGGCTGCAGCTGCACGCTCCCAACCAAAGCGCAGGCACAGCAACCAGCACTTGCACCCTCGCTGCCTGCACCTTCGCTGCCTGCACCCCGCTGCCTGCGAGCCACAGAAACACCCAGGCATTTCTGGTTTTGCAAACCCACCGGTTTTACCCCTAGCAAAGAGCTGCTTCTAAGAAAGATGTGACGGTCCCTGCAGCAAGCGGGTGGCTGTACGTGCAGCTCCGGCACCGGGAGCTGGTGTGGCAGAGGGGCTTCGCAGCTCAGCCGCTTCCTCCGTGGCTCAGCCCAAACCGTGGCTGGCCACAGCCTCCCGCCTCGGCCCACACCGCCAGCTCTCGCCTCCAGGAACGGGGTGCCCAAATTCAGCTCCCAAAGGTGCAGGCAGTGGGTCCAGCAACGCCATACACCCACAACCCACTGTGCAGCCCAAGCGCCGGCACCCAGACACCAGGGAAATGCAAAAATTAAGGGCTTTAGCACCCACGGGTCTGCTCCGCAGGGAAAGCCGCCGCAGTGGTCGATGCTTCCCAAACAGCATCACTATGGGCGAGGCAGGGAGGCGGGATGGGGCTTTCACTTTATAGATGGGAAACTGAGGCACGGAGCAATGGGGACTAAAACGTCCATTCATTTGGGGAGATGATTAAAAGCAGAAAAGTTGTGCCCTTAACCGTGCACAGCCTGGCATGTCTGCGATGTGTGGTATCATTTCAGCATGCAGCATTTTAGCCAGCCCAGCCGCCAGCACCTCACCCAGCCATCCCAAAAGCGAGGGGCTGTTAGTGACCCTCTCCAACACCCCAGGATGATGGCAGTGCCCAGCCGAGCCTGGCAGGGGCAGGACTCACTTGCCTGAGCCACGAAGCCGTGACGGCACATCTCTGCTCCACCACCAGCCCCAGCACCCAGCCCCACGCTGGCTCTGCCTGAAGCCATGGGAAAGGAGGCATGTGATCGGCTCCATAAAAACTGTCACGACCCAGGAACAACTCATGGTTGTGTCCGAGCTTCACCCCGGCCCTTGCTCGCCGGCGCCAGGGCTCTCTGGGAATGCCCATGGCCGGTGCACAGCGCCCGGCTGCGTGGAGCCGCGCGGGCATGCCTGTGCGGCCAGTGGCACAATGCTGGTGTTGTAACCCCGATGCCGGTAGAGCGATGCCTCCTGACCCTGGAGCAGGGACCGGCCACAGGATCTCTACCGTCACGGCTGCCTTGCTTTCCCTGTGCATCCCAAGGGTGCAAGGGAAAGCACCCAAGCCTGGGAGCCACGGGTGCCGCTGCGGTGGTCCAGGACCCTGGTGCTGAGCTGCTGGTGGTGCCAGAGCTGGGGAGCGGTCGAAGCCAGTGTGGCAGAGCCGACGGTCTGGCAGAGCTGCCGTCCGGTGCCTGCAGGAGCAGCCAGGGAGGTACAGGCGGAGGGGCTCTGCAGAGGGTCCGGGGGATTGTCCAGAGAGGTGACCACGGCCCTGGGATGAGGGGGGGGGGAAAGAGGGAGGCGAAAAAAGTAAATTTAGGAGGGGATGTCCGAGGCAACTCGGTGGTGCCTTTGGGCACAGACCCAGCGCCTGCCCGGATGTCTCTAGAGCCTGGAGGGGCTTTGGGGACAGAGGTGTTGGCAGGGCAAGGGGGACAGGACAGGCTGGCTGTGCTCCCCCCCGCTCCCGTGGGACCCCGAGACTGCCAGGGAGAAGGTGCAAGGCCAGAAGACCCGTGGGACAATGAGCAGCTCCTCGGGGTGGTTTGCAACACCTATCCATGCCGTGCAGCAGCTGAGCCGCAGGCAGCCCTCTGCCATCACGCCGTGGGTGCCCTGGGAGGGCTCGGGGTGTTTGATGGGGCTGGGGGAAGGCAGCGCCCTGGAGATAACAGCCAGGCAGCGATGTTTCAGCCGAGAGCACGGGCGAACCCGAAGGGACAACCCCGCACGGGCCGGGGTTGCGCCATCACCGGGTCATGCCGCAGTCACACGCCGGCAGAGCGTGGGCACGCCAGCGCCCTTTGCCTGACCCTGGGGATCACAGGCAGGCGCTGGGGCGGGGGCTGGCAGTGTCCCAGGGGGTGACAGCCCTGTCCCACCATACGCCCGGTCCTGCGCCGGGCCCTGTCCATCACCAGCACTAAGGGGGTTTGTTGCATTTTCAAGGAGGATGAATGAAAAAGTGGTGGGGCCAGCAGGTCCCCATGGTGCTGAAGCCACTTCACATCCAGCCCCACAGAGGGAGAGAAAGTCTAAAAATCCCCCAAACCTCAATTCATCCAGAGAGCGTGAAGAAATTCTCTTTCCTTTTGGGGTTTAAATACATCTGGCTGTTCTGAAATACCCAGGGGATCATACGGCGACCGCCCACCTATTTTGACTGCCACTCTCGCAAACAGCAAGGCAAAAACAAACATTTTATGGCAGAGAATGTGAATTTTTGTGTCTGGTCTGTGGTCTTGGAGTGTACGTTCTCGAAGAAGAGTTTTCTGCAGAAGCCAAAGAAGCCGAGACTGTTGCTGGTGGGTTCCTACTTGACACGTCTCCCGTCAGGGATGACCACACCAGAAATCAATCCAAGCTTACCAGCACGGAGGAGACCAGGAGCAGCCTGAGGTCCATTCCCCACCATGCTCAGTCCTATGGTCCCACCACAACTTGCACCAAGAGCAGGAGGGGGTCCTGCAGCAGAGGCCACAGAGGGAGGCTCTAGGCTTTTCTTTTTAAGAGTGTGTTTTGCAAGATCGGGCATTAATAAGGAAAAAACCATCATCTGGAGAGCTTGGAGGAAACTGCCGTCACCCTCCAGCTTCCTTGTTTCCCTCCCCAGGAGACGGGGTTGGATTTACTTTATTAAACAGAAGCAATAATTCGCATTTCAAGGGGCACCTGCGAAGCAGGAGTGCTTGGGCTGCGAGCAGGCAGGGAGGCTGCGGCCCAGCCAGGGCACATTTTGGGGGAGCAATGAAGATGGAGGGTCAGGATCCCAGCTTTGTCCCCTGTGAAGGACCCGCTGCCCTCGGTAGGACGCGCCAGGCTTGCGTTTTGCAGCCGGTCGCTGCTTCTCTCTGCAAGAGCATGTGTAGGCTGCAGCTTCTTATTGGGCACCTTTTGAAGTGGTTAGAAAAATGAGTATTATCCCCACAGCCTGTGGGCAGAAGTGGATTCAGAGACATTTTCCACCTTGAAGAAACAAAAAAGGAAAGAAGAAGCAAACCAAGACATGGAGGTGTTGCCACCAATGGAGGAGGTCAGCAGAGCTGAGTGCAGCCTCAGAGGGTACCAAGCATCCATCCACAGGTGACAGAAACCCAACGGCATGCCCTGTGCTGCTTGGAGAGAGGAGAAATCATGTAAAATACCAAAATAGTCATCATAGAATCATAGAATCATTTAGGTTGGAAAAGATCTTTAAGATCATCGAGTCCAACCATCAACCATGCCCACTAAACCATGTCCTGAAGTGCCTTGTCTACACGTTTTTGAATCCCTCCAGGGATGGTGACTCCACCACTTCCCTGGGCAGCCTGTTCTAATGCCTGACAACCCTTTCAGTAAAGAAATTTTTCCTAATATCCAATCTTAGTCTGGACTTCAGAGGAAAGGTGGAAATGGCAACTCCTGAGCACTCAGTAAATCAAGGAGACAGTGGAGGGGGGGACCCCTAAACATACATACATACATATATATATATATATATGTGTTTGTCCCAGTGCCCCCCACACTCCTGCTTTAAGAATCTGATCTATCGGGCTCATCATTCTTTCCAATTTTAAAATCCACAACCAAATCAAAAGGCAAAGGTGTGCTGGAAATTTTTTGGATGTATGGTCACAAAATAGTAGAAAATACTGGTATATTAATATAGTCATGGAATTGTGGAAAAGAGACCTTGAGGAGTCATCAAGCCCCTTCTTACAGTGCATATATATGCACACACACACATGCATGCATATATATATATATATATATATGTATTTGAATTTCCACAGAATTTGTAAGTGATCCAGTTGGAATTATTACCTGGCATTTATAGAGCATTTCACAATGTGTGTGTCTCCATAAATAAGGTTCACATCTTTTTTCATTAAAAACTTTTTGCTGAAAATGGCTCATTTATAAAAAAAAAAAGCACAAGTTGTAGTTTGGCTGAGATTTGGGTTTTTTCCACAAAAAACTCATTTTTCCACCCCATTTCTGTCACTCTTAAGTAGAAAGCTTCACCTTTGTTTTTAAACTGAAAACTGAAGTTATTTTTGTTGGTCTGCTTAAGAAAGGCAATTAGCTATTGCTCAAGCCATTAAAAAAAATGCAGTCCCCCTGAAGAAGGAGCCCCCCCACCGATGCCGTCCATCCCTCAGCCCCGGGGGCTGCTGCCTTCTCCATTTGCAACCTCAGCCCAAGCCAGAAGCGTCGCAGATCCCACGGTTCTCCAAGCCGGGGAGGGGGGGCAGATACAAATCTGGCTATTTGAGTAAACCCGCCAAATAAACCTGCCCACAAACGAGGTGCTTTGGAGGGGAGGGCAGAGCTCTCTCCCCGCAACTGCTCAGGGAAATCTTGCCTTCCTACAGGCGCCTGCATGAGCCTGCCGGTTTTCAGATTAAAAAAATGTTCCTGAGCATTTTTCGTGATGGGAACAACCTGGGAGCAGAAACACCCAAGTGCATGAAAGAGGCACAGCCGGGAGAAGGTGTTGTCCATTGGAAGATGCCTCCCTGGGTGGGAAGGTGCAGAAGGCATCGGAAAAGCCGGACTCCTGCTCCACACTTCAGCAAACATCATATTCAGGCTGGTTTTCCACCCCAAATCCAGGCACGGCATAAGTACTGGTACACCACTGCGGGGAGAATATTCACCTGGAAAGGGGCTTGTAGCCTTCCGAGATATCCAACACGATGGATTTGGTATCGCTTCAGTTTAACTTGTCTCAGGGTTTCTCTTCTAAGTCCAATAAAACCAGTACAGGACGCAGGCGTGCTGGGAGAGCTGCCTGGGCTAAGCCACGACGATCGTTTTGGATCCTACTCGCACATCACGCTTTTGGCTCACCAAAGGTGCTGTTAACCAGATATTGCCATTATTTTGCCTTCCGAAATAACGCTCGACCCAGCGATGTCAAGGGAGACAAGCGCAGCCATGGCTAGTGCAAAGAGCCATGGGCAAGGAAAGTCCTTGCAGCTGTCCTGCACCAGCGGAGTGAGGCCGTCTCTGCTCTAAGGTTAAACCTGGGGGTTTGGGAGGTTTTCCCCTGTTCTGCTTCAAAAGTACCAGTGGTGCAGCAAACTAGGGTGAACTTTTATTAGGATGGTGGGTTGGGATTCAAGAACCCGGGGTCTGACACCCAGCCCAGCCGTGACCTTGGGCATCTGCTCTCAGAAACAAGATCCTTTTCAAATCCACCCTGCAGAAAGCATCCCTGAAAGCAATGTTGGATGGGGACTGGGATGGGGTCAAAGCCCTGAGTCCCAGGAGGATTTGACCATGACCAGCTTCAAAATCCTAACACGAGCCTCCAACACAGCAACTGGCTCTGCTGGGTGTAGCAAAGGACCCCTCTGGGTGGGGGCAAAAGCTACTACAATGCCAATAATACACATAATTTATTACCAGCTGGTCACCGATTCTCTCCTGTCATCCATGTTGCAAGTACTATGTTTTATTTCAGAGACAAAAATCTTTATTAGGATTACTACCGAGTTACTTGCTTTCCTCCAGAGAGAAGAGATTCAAACCAGAAGGGCTAATGGCTTAAAGACCAGGGATGAATTTAAAAGGATTCAACCCGTGGTGTTCTGTTCACGCAACACCCCTTTTGCTAAACAAAATAACATTGCCTCCATTTCTTACTTTTTTTCCTTTTCTTGTCCTTTTTTTTTTTTCCACCTCACAGGCAGCTGTTTCTCTTGATCACATCTGTAGCAAATCTGCACTTAATCCCCCACTGACAGTGCAGAAGAGGGTGGAAAAATGGAAGGGCTGATCCCAGTGCCCAGGATGTGGCAGGGAAGGAGGGAAGGGCTGTAATGGGAACAGGAGGCTCCGGCCAGGGCGAGTTCCCAGGAGCGATCCCTGCTCTGGACCCCATCTCCCCCTGACCCCATCCCACCGTGACTCCGAATCTGCAGAGCTGTGGGATCCCCCTCCGCCTGCCTCGGGGAGCCCCAGTTGCAAGCACGGAGAGATGCAGCTTGATGTTTTGCCTCATTGCTTTTGTTTTCTTTTCCTTTATCCCACCTCTGGTGGTCTGAGCCCTCGGGCACTTTGCTGCAGAGCAGGGCTGTGCCAAAAAAAAGATTGGCAAGTCCCCCTGCATCGCTTCGCCCCACGCAAGGTGGGAGCTGATGCTTCCGAGAGGATGGAGAGCTACCGCTGTGCGGGAATGGCATCCCTGGGGTGACCCACGCTGCACCCCAGCCCGCAGACCTCCCGGGTGGGAAGCACGGGGTGGCCTCGGAGCCCATCGCTTCGAGGTTATCCCTGCGTCACCTCGGGCACGTTTTGGTTTGAATGCGATGCTTCGGGCCGGTGACCTGGCAGCGGTCGAGGGCGAGCAGGCAGCGGTGGGCAGGGGGTTCCTGGGGGCTGTTTGATGGGCGGCTTCTGCAGAGACTCATTCGCTTGGCACCAGGAAAGCGACAGTCAAACCTGCCTCGTATCCTGGTGCAAAGCAACAATAATCCTGCCGAAGGTGACAGACACCCACCGTCACAGGCAAAGGCGACTCAAACCTGAAAAGCACCTTTTCACGGCAGAAAAAACAATTGAGAACCAAGTCTGGCTGCTTGGGGGATGCCAAAGAGGTGCGCAGCCGGGATGGGGAGCTGCAGTGGGTGCAGTCGCCCGCGGGTGCTGGGGGAGTGGGATTTTGGCCAGCTGGGATCTGCCCGGAGGAAGGAGCATCCCTGCCAGGGAGCAGCCAGGATGCAGCAATGCTCTTGGCAGAGACCTGTTTGCAGCAGGACGGGGGCACTTTGCCACGGTCTGCCAGCTTCTGCAAAATTTCACCCTCTATAAATATACATAAAGTAATTTGTGGCCTAAATAGTGATTAATATTGTTGTCGGCATCTCACCATAGCCGGTGTGGGGAAGGTTTAGCACTTCAGCTGCAGCATCCCAAACTGTGAGCTCAGGTGATAACACCCCGAGACCCTCCAGCCCTTCCCTGCACTGGCGAGAAGCAGGGCTTCGCGTCGGCACCACGGCCCGTGGGGCAAAGACCCTGCGAGGGGCCGGGGTACCCAAGAAGGGCCGGGGGTCCCTGGGGAGGGCCGGGGCTCCCTACAAAGGCCTGGGAGTCCCCAGCACCCACTGGGGGATGGAACTGGGGGCACATCCAAATTCTACCTTTCATACCCAAAGCGCTTCACAAGAAGAAGCCGTGATGGGGGGGAGGCTCATGTGCAGGAGGGGGCACATCCACCTCCACCTCCCATTACTCGATTTCCCCACTGCCAGCTGCTTTCAGCGAAACCCTCCAGCCCCCGGGTGCCCCCTCCACCTCCCCCAGCNTTTTTTTTTTCTTGCCTTTTTTTTTTTTCTTGAAACTTTTCGAGCAAGAGCTCAGCAGCATCATGAGTGAGGCCTGGGCGGAAGCAGCACCACGGGACGCTTGTCACGAAGGCGGTGGCAGGTGATGGGGACAGAGGCAGCGTTGCAGGCAAGATTTGGCAGGGGATGGCTGCGAAGCACCGGGACTT
>VYZV01027154.1:16644-59060 GCA_013401275.1 Pandion haliaetus | reverse complement strand
CGGCTGCCCACCGTGCTCCCCAAGCAGAAGTCTGTGCCGTGCTGGGGAAGTTGCTGGTGGCCCATGGCCCCAGGGTGGTTTGCAGCCTCCAAAACGCCGAGGCGGCCGCGTGGGAGAGGATGCTGCCGGGGGAGCCGGCGGGAGGGAAGGAGACGTGGCTTCCAGTGAACCCCCCCCGACACACACACCTGCAGCTCTCTGGGGCTTGAAGAAAAAGCCAGTGTTGCAAACCCCACTGGGGATTTTTCTTTCTAGCAAGGATTTATGCTGAATTACCGTCTTTCAGCACTTTGCTTCTCTCTTCCCCAGCGCCTGGTGAGGACCAGTGGTTGCAGGGAGGGAGATGCCAGCCCACTGCTTTGCCTTTGCTGGCCAGGTGGATGCGGTGCCGGACCTCCGTGGCACTTGGGGTGGCCCTTCCTGACCATCGCAGAGCCCCAAGACCACAGGTCCAGGGTGTTGGACTGGCCTAGATGCAGAGAGGGAGTAAAAATCCCCAAATCAGCACTGGCTTTGCAGGGAAAAAAAAAAAATCACAAAATTAAAAATACCACCCAAAACAACAACAACAAAACCCAAACCAGAGCAAAATAACAGTTTTTGATGGTTTCTAAAACCAAGAGGCACACCAAGCCTGGATCTCTGCTCCTCCCATGCTACCCATGAGCATCCCGGTGCTGCATCCCCATACCCAGAGATCACCGGGGACAGGGACGGAGCGCTCGGGATGGGCGCTGGGGCTGTCTCTGCTGCCAGCCCCCCCAGCCTCACTGGGGCCAGCCACGCCGCAGCAGCGAGGACAAAACTGCAGCTTTCTTAGCCCAAAGCACGACAGATCCTGGCCGGCCCCAGTCCCCATCTCCTCTCTTGGGATGGATACCCAGCTAGGTGATGCGGATCGCGAGGCGAGGAGGTTTTTTTTTCCCCTCAGCACAAGCAGCCAGCCCAACCCAGCATGCAAACACCGTAGGAATAACTCACCAAGAATCTCATAAACACTTGCAACCACGGCCAGTGCATTTCCTTGATTACTAGCCCAAAACTTTTCATTAGAAATTACTTATTAAACAGGGATCTAACCTTTCTCCCAGCTGGCAGTGGATAACAAGTGTTTTATTAAGTTGTCAGGAGCGAGCGGCAGCTAATGCAAGCTGCATCCGCTGCATCCGCAGGGCTCTCGACTTCATTAGCCATGGATTATTATGCCATTTATAATTAAATGTTCAATGCTTTAAAATACGGCGTGGCAAACAGTGGCGATCAGGCAGAAGGGATCAGGGAAGGCTTCTGTAAATGATGTGTGCTGCACAGCCAAAACCACCTTCCCGTGGTTTTGGCTACTGGGTGATTTGACCAATTCTACAGTTTTTCCAGCCCTTCCTCAGAAACCAGGGGGTCTCCAGGCAGGGAAGATGCAATGCCCGCGGGCTTCGCCAAAGACCATGGCCATGAACTCAGCGGCAAAGTCCCCTCCGCCTGCTGTGGCAGTGAGCAGGGAGATGGCACGGAGCAAAACCCCAGCCTTCCTCGTCCAGGGTCTTTGTGGACAAACCCCATGGAGCAGCCGCTCTCCGGCAGCACCATTTCCATAACACAGCCTTTTTACAGCAGCACCTCAGTCTGGAGCAGCCTGATGTTTTTCCTTGCTTTTAACCCAAAAGAAACGTCTCCTTTCTGATCTAACTGGAAGCATTTTTTTTCCAGGAAAAGACCAGCTTTCTCTGCCCCACCACAAAAAGACAAACAATATGGATGAGCCGATGGCCCATCCCACTCCAGGTTTTGCCAAGCCCCCTACACTGTTATTTTGACCTAGAAGTAACTCAGTGCTTGTGCCCGTCCCAGGGATGCTGCCAAGGGTGAAGACAGCCCTACGCGGAACACAACATTTCCTTTGAGGTGAGTCCATGCTGGCCTGGAAAGGACCCAGCCAGCTTCAGATTTTTGGGCTGAGAGTTGCATCTGGACCAGCGTTTGCAAACCCAAGACCCTTCCTGAGCAGCAGGCAGAGCAGCAACAGCCACACGGACAGTGCCAGCACATTCAAGAGCAGCAGCAGCTTAAGAAGAAACAATTAGGAAGGTGAATTTGGATAGGCAACAGGCTGAGCTTTTCTCTTGCCTGGGAAGAATCCCATAAATTTCAGCTGAGTGAATTAAGTGCAAATTGATGCTCAACTTGTTACATGTCTCCGATATTTCAGTCTTGTCAAGAAAGAGGATACATAAGAATAGAGGGGGTCTTGTCACACATTTTAAGGCAGGGAAGGGAACGAATGCTTCCCTGATGGAAACCGGGCCACAGCACATGAGAGCTCACCACAGTGTGGAAACAAACCGAGATCAAACCCAAACTTGGCCCAGCGCTTCCCGGACTGGGGCAAAACCTCCCAAAGCAGCCGCTCACCCCGAAGGAAGAAACGTCTAATGAAAAGGCTAATTAACAGAAGATTTCATCCCTACGCCAGTAATTTAAACCTGAGGAGCGAGGAAAGAAAAACCACACTCCCATTATTTCAGCCTCGCTAAGTTTGGTCAGTTGGGTTGTGCTTTTTCATTAGGCGTTCTCTTGCAATAAGTAATTTTCCTTAATGCCTCAAATCACTCTTGATACCACTGTGGTGTGCCTGTGGCCAAGGTGAAGTATGAGGAGGTCACAGAAGATGTGTCTTTGTTGGGATGGGGTTTCATTAAATGTGAGTGACCACAGAATTTAACGGTGGAGCCCGGCAACACTGCCCACTAATTGCTTTAGTGTGCTTCTGGTACCACCACAATTTCCCCTCCTCAGTATTGGGATTTGTCTACTTAATCCAATGCCCTTCGTCAGGATTGTAGGGAGATGTGGCCTCATTATGTAAATACGGCTTTTCCTGAGTCTTCGGTATTTCTTCAGCATTGAAAAGAGGGAGACAGCCCTGTGCAGGAAACTTAGTGCCAGGGGAGCATCAGTGCCTGGAGGACCCCTGGCTCCGTTCACCAGTGCTGTGAAGCGAACTGCTGGTGACACCGCTCAACAGCATAACCCATCGCAAAGTGTCCCTGAGCCCATTTCACAGATGGGGAAACAGAGGTGCTGGCAGGGAATTGCCTAAGGTCACTCCACAGCCTGACACGCCTCTGGGAAAAGGCAAAAGCCGTGAAAGCACACCAAAAATTGGGGTATCTCCTGGGTGCTCACAGCACCTGCAGAAAAATAAATGCCTTTAAGGTGAGTGGAGCTAAACACCCCGTGACATCCCTCCGGAGCAGCAGGTAAACAAAGCAAAGCCCCATCGCAGCCGGGAAAGGGACGACGGAATCGGGGACTGAACCTGAACCCCTGCCCTGCATCCCCAGTAGTTTCAGCTCCACTAGAGGCTGCTTGGAGTCGTCTCTATTGAGCGGCGTTATGGCTTGTTTTGCTTTAACTAAGTAAAATCCATCTGCTCTATTGTGCTATTTCTATTCCTAAATCTTGCATTACATTGAAAGTCTTTTAAACTGTCTGCACAAGAGGACTCTATGTGGTTTCCAGGGCATTTTCTGTTTAACTTGCATTAAAGTGTACCAAAGAGTTACAAGTGCATTAGCGGTCCTGCTCCCAAATTGCTGTTATAACCTTTGCCCCCGGCCAATCAATCTTGCTGACACCCATTAAAATGAGCTCATGGTGCTGTTTTTATGGCCGGATTAAGTGGTATATCTGTAGCTCAGGCGGTTCGGTAAGGGCGTCACACTGCTAATGATTTCTTTATTGATCTTTAATGATTTCCTACATTAGTACAAGCAACATTAGCCTCAACAACATGCTCCAGGACAGATTGACTAAATAATTCACTGCAGCAAACTGTGATCACATAACTGCACATTCCTCCTTTGTGTTAAGAAACAGGGGTGGAAAGTGCATAATTATATTCTCTGATATAAGACAGAAAGCTGTTGCCTCCCCCCAGATTTCTCCCAGCCGTCCCCCCCAGCACTGACCCACCACGAGAAGAAACTTTCCCATCAGGGGCCGGTCATCCCCCATAAATCACTCCCTGGGAGAAGAAACGCATCGACGTGATCGAGGCTTCGCTCCGCTTCGGCCCGAGGAAATGCAGCACTTGGGGAGGGGGGCCAAGGGGGTCAGAAGGAGTTGGGCTCTGGTGGGTCTTCGCATCGGGTTGCTGCCCGGGGACTGTTGGCTCAGAGGGGACATCACTCATGGAGGACGTAAGGAGCTGCTGCTTCCCCAGCCCTACGCCTCCCCACAGGACACCCCATGGCTGGTGTTTAAGGGGCAACCGGTGTTTAATCTTAATATTTAAGATCTCAAACGCCAGGGCTTGGTTTGTATCCCACGTGGGTACCCAGCGGTTTGGGGGAATGTCACACCAAGGCTGCCTGCGAGGGCAGGACCTGCCGGACCCTGCGGAGGCAGAGCTGTCCCGGCTTGCTCTGCTTCACCTCCAAACGTGCCCAGAACAGCACATGAGATGAGAGGTGCAGAGGTCCTCAGCGGCCTGAAATTAAGTTTATAAAATTTCTGGGATGAGTCTGATGTTCATTGCTACCTGGAAGACGGATGGATGGATAGATGGGTGGGTGGATGGATGGGTGGAGGTCTCCCCATGCCACCAGAGTGCACAGGGTGGATGGGATGGTTTAAAGGAAACCTCGCTGAGCCCAGCTGTAGAGGAACGCTTGGGGCCACAGCCAGCACGGGTATCCCTGCAGGCAGGGCACTCTGCCACACGGGTGGTAGCTAGAGCAGTGCCAGGGCCACGGCAGAGCCCTGGCACCGAGGGATGAGCGGAGCTGCCGCGGGGCCGGGAGCTGCGCAGCACTGGCCACGCTCCTCTCCATCCGCCTCCCAGCCGCCAAACCCTGGGGAAGTCCTTCAAAATCTGACTTTGCAGCATCACTTCACTACTTCCTTGGTTCAATCTACCCGGGAGCTTCTTCCATTGACGGCGTGCCGAGGACCAAGGCCAGGGTGAGGATGGCTGCTCCCTGCCAGCCACCGGCCACGAAACCATTCCACCCAGCCACGTGGCTCAGGTTGCATCGGTGGGTCTCAGGCACCACGAGAAACCTGACTGCGACCTACAGCCTTCCTGCCGGGAGGTAACGGGGAAGCGCCGGTCCCGCCACCGCACCGTTTAATTGGGGAAAGCACTCAGTGGCGTGGGTCAAATTCTCCATGGGTGCTGGCGTGGAGCCAGATGATGCTGGGCATGCCACAGTCTTCATTAGCGTAACTGGTTGCAAACCACAGCTCTTGACCTGCAAACAGAAATGATTTCTTCATTAATGGAGATGTCAACAGCGGGGAACCTGTGGTTTCTAATGACACAGCCATTCTCATCAAGTGTACAAACAAACTATTAAGAAAACAGAAAACCGGAGCCTTCTCCCCTCTCCCCCGACTCAACAAGGGGATTTTTTTCCTTGAAATGCGAGGTGATGCTTCTGAGGTCCCGCAGCCAAGGAGCTCTCTCCTGCAGAGAGGCTGCATTGAGCATCACTCTGATTTACTCTAGTTGGCTAGAAAACCCTCTCTGATGTTACCACCAGCACATCACAAATGGGAAAGGCTTCAGGATGGCACCTGAGGATGTCACGGCTTGGCAGTCCCATAGAACAACGTTAGAGGGGCACAAGGACGCGGGGCGGTCAGCAGCGGCTGCTTTGGAGACCTTGGCTGTGACTAACAAGGTGTCTTAATTTGCTCCTGTCCCCACTGCCCCAGACAGGTGCTGGGGGGAACTGCCTCCCTGTGCCACAGCCTGTGCCCTCCCCGACCGACACTCACCTGGCACCAAGCTCGCAGAAGCCAATGGCTTTACTGGGTGATCTAAGCACCTAGGAAAAACATCCCAGAAAAAAAGATTTTTTTCAAGCCCCGGTACAGATGGGCCGCCTAAACAAATGAGGCTGCTCGGACAAGTCCAAATTAGAAGGCAGAAAAAGACAGACTATGGCTCTAAACAAATAAACAAACTAAAGCAAGAGCTCATTTGCATCCCTCAGCCCTCAAACAAACCACAGAGGATATTCTCGGCTGAAACGTAGAGACATCGTCTAACACCTGGACTGAACCCTGCTGTCAGGGTGCCCCACACCTCAAACACCAGCCTGGCCACCGCTTCAAAACGCTCCCCAAAAAACTTGCCGAGGGCCATTTCCACCTCTCCTGTCTGGATGCCGAGGCACGGAAGACACGCTCGTTGCTCTAATTGTTATTTGCAGGAGCAAAGCACCACTGTCAGCGTTCGGTTTGCATCGTGCCAAGCAGAGCCTCTGCAACCCGGAGCTGTGGTCGGTGGAGCGGGATTTTGCTGTGGCCCCATAGCAGAGCATCACCTGAGCATCTTAAGAGTGGTTCAGAAATGAGAGCCAGTTTCTGGCCTTGTGGTCATGGGCAAAGAGTGGAAAAGCCTCTGCTGTGCTAAGGAGAACAGCTTCTGCTTATCTTATTTATTTTATTTTTCTGGGTGATTTTTTTTCTTTAAGGCCACCCTGGGCAGCTGAGTGTGCAGGGTGGCAATGCTGCAGCCTCAGGAGGAGAAAGTGGGTTTTCTACGGAGCAGAAATAGAGCAGAAGGCAAGAAAACAAACCCCACTGAAACAGAGCACTCGGGCATGGGACAGGCTCAGACTGAATCTGGCACTGCCAGCGGGAAAACAGCCCTCAACCCCAAAGAGATTCACATGGAGAGCTTGGAGCAGAGATGTGATCCCGGTTTCACGGGGTGCAGCTCCAGCCCTCCCCGTGCAGACATCCCTTGTACCTCCGGGAGCCTTTTCCCGATGGTGAAAACCCCCACGGGATCAGGGAAAGCAGCTCCCCGGAGCTGGCTCTGCTCCTTTGCAGCCCAAAAGACATGCACAGCCGAGCCCCTGCCCGTGGTTTCTCACAGTGGACATCCCCGCAGACACAATTCATGCCTTGGAGATGCCACAAAATGGGCTGCTGACAAACACCACCCTGGTGAGCTCGTCAGCAGGAAGATGTAAAGGATCTCGTTAAAGGATCCAGCCATCAGCCAAGGCCTCCCCTGCGAGGAATCAGCATCACCCACCTTGAAGTCAAAGAAAGCAACGTCCAATGTTACTTGCTGAAGCTCTGAATCTACATGCGTGTTTGGGGGGGCCAGGAGTGCTGCAGTAGGAAACACCACCTCCTTGAGTAGCTTCTCCATTAGGCTGGGGAGGGGGGATGTGGTGGTGGGGGGGTGGGAGGAGGCATAAAGAATAAATAAATAAACCTGCATTTAATCACACGATCTACATGCAAGCAAACGAAGTGCTGGGTAGGTGGGCAGCCTCGCTGTGCCGGAGGGAGGTGTCAGGTGGAGATGGATTACAGTGAAAAATCAATTTTTGTTCTCACCCATACCCGTTGCATTTATTCAGAATAAAACACTTATACTCCAGAAAAAGAGCATCCCTTGGCACAGGAGTCATTAACTGTCACTTGGGGATGACCTCCTGCCAAGGGACTGCCTCTCTCGTGGGCCGAGCAGAAACCCAATCCCATGGGCTTTCAGCCCTTTAGACCCCAGGAAAACCTCACTGGTGTGTGGGCAGGACAGGCAGGCAGGACGGGCAGGCAGGGGTCCGTGCCCTGGGGGGGAGAGGATGGTGCTGGCGGCTGCGGGAGCCCCAACCGCATTTCCCATGTGGCTTCAGAGCCTCGAGCCGCTGCTGGCCATGGCCGGCAGCTCCGACGGTGAAGCCGCAAACGGTCCCGTCTCCTGGCCCCTAATGCCTATCGACCGGGGGCCCCACGGGGTGCCACCACGGTTGGGGACATCGATCACCGTCGCAGCGGAGCAGTAGCCAAGGCCACGCAGGGCAGCCCGGGGAGCGCAACCCGGGCACCAGCACCGCGCGAGAAAGCCGCGTGCCATCGCGCGTCCTGCCAAGGGACCACAACGGTGGATGCCACACCATCTGCCGTCCCCGAGGGTGTGAAGAGACTGGGCTCAGCTCACCTGCAAATCCAGGCCCTGAGCCCTCAAGAAGCTCCTGGCGCCATGCGGGAGCATCCTTGGTGCGTCCGGCTGGACCACGTGCTGGGAAAAGCCCCAGCAAGCGCTCGCCATGTGGCTGCGGCAGGAGGACTGGGGTTCCCATCCCATGGGGCACCCAGTCCCCCCACGCACCCTGCACCCACCACGCACCCTGCACCCACCAGCGGAGCGTGGGGCTTTGTCTCCCTCTAGTGCACATCGCTCCAGAGCAGCTCGGCGATGGGACGAATTGGCCAGGGCACCCCTGGATGTGGCCGGAGCCCCAAGGCCAGGGGCTCGCCCACTGGTTGGCCACTGCACCCATGCGGGCTGCATCCCACGGCACCGGCCGGCAACGCCGCTTCCCCGGAGCAAAGCTTGCGGCAGCGTCACGGCAGCACTCACGGGCCGTCCGGCGTGTCCAACTGGTCCTGATGCTGGGGAACGCTTCCGAGCGGAGACTGCCGTCCTCTTAGGGCACAGTTTGGGCACAGGACCCCAAGATACCGCCCACCTGAAGTGGCACCTGGAGTTTGTCACCTACGGTGATGCAACCGGCAGAATTTTATCATGCCCTATGCACCTTCTGTATTGACTTTCCCAGTTTGTCCTATTAAACAAAATTCTGGCAGGGGTACAGGGTGACTTATTATCCCTGCGTTGCAATATCTAATCCACTGATATATCTATTATTCATTTATTTTTCTATTATTCATTTATTCACTGGGAATTTAGAGGCAATCAAAAAGGCACTCTTGGTCATTTTGCTATAAAAGCATTTTTGATCCTCCTCTCTGCCAACGCAAACTTGTCTCTCTTGCTTAAAATACATTAATGACCCATTACAGGGATGGGATCTGATGCCCTGCTTATATATAGGAGCGTCTTCGGAGATTTTGAAACTGATATAAATAAACGGGGGCTTGCTGTTAATGCGCTCATTAAGCAAGGGGTGGGCTGGGATGAGGAACACAATATTTTCCACTCTGAGCTCCCCAGGGGCTCTGAGATAGTAGATGTTAATGCCTAAAACCAAGTGACAAGCCAGGCTCTGCTGCCCTGCACCAACAGCCAGGAGGACCCGAACGGTGCTGGGGAACACCATGATCCCTTCAAACCACCCCAAACCACCAGGAATCGCCCACCAGGTGGTGTGGACCATATCCAGCGTGTTTGGAGGATGAGGTGATCACCCAAGGGAGCAGGAAGGTCCAATCCTGCCACTATCCTGTCCATCCAGGACCGGGAGGCTGTGGTGGTGCTGTGGCTCAACTTTTAGGTGCATAATTGCAATTTTAACACAGGCACACAGATAACCTTGTGAAAAATTCTTGCCAGAGAGGCAAAACTTTACTTACCAATAAAAAAAAAAAGCCAAAATTCACAAGGTAAAATTAGCAACCGCAGCTGATTTAGTCAGTGCTGCTCTGCATCGGGTGCTGAGCACTGCTCCATGCTGGCACCCTCCCTGGTTTTACTGAGGCCAGTACCTTACGCCAGGTTCTTTGACAGGGGAGACGTCACTGCTTCACCAGGTCCAGATGGGCTCCGGTGCCTTTGGCCCGCTGCCTCAAAGCCGTTAGCAAGCCAGGTCAAAGTTGCACTCGCGACGGGGGAACCTGTCTTCAGGTTATTATTCTAACAACAGGGTGATATCATACGAAACACGATGGGGTACGTATGTCAGCCTCTTTGTACTGGCTGAGAACTGCCTTTACTCATGAGCAAGGAGAGCGGGCAGAGCCCGTCCTGTTCTGCAAGACATGCGCAGCCTGGGCCACCACTTTCTGCCTCATCTTCAAGGATCATGTGTCCCTCCAGGGTCCACGTCATAGCCTTTTCCCGGGAGCTGGAGACCCTTTCTGTTAATTAGGGGTTGGACGTGAAATGGCATCGTCTGCCACCGTGCCGATGCCCATCTGCAGAGGGCAGGGCTGGGGGCACATCATCACCTCCACTTGGCACCAGGTTTGGAGTTGCAGGAACTTACAGGGGAAACATCATCCAAGAAAAGCCAATGGCAATGGGAGAGCAAAGGCGAAGAACAGAATTAGACAAGGACTATCTCTACCTCTGTGCCACTGCTCTCATTGCCTGTCCCCAGTTGTGTGGGGACAGGAAGGTCCCTTCCCCAGGGCCAGGAGAAATCACTGGGATCACTGAGCTGGAGCAGAGGCTGCCCTCGGCCCTGGGAAACCCCAGCAAAGTGAGCCAGTGCCCACCTGGCACTGACCCAGCCCTCGCCACCACATTGCTCCCAGGACGGGCTGGCCGCAGCCATGGCCACCAAGCTGACCCAAACCCTGCACCCTGTTTGCTGGAGCGGGGAAAGCCCCAGCAGAGGGACCAGGTCCCGGCAGCCCTCACAGCTGTGCGACGGCCCCTCGCTTCTGTTTCCCTGTTCCCAGCAGCGGTCACCCCACGGCATGGCCTTTCCCCGCTTCCCCCTTTGCTCCTGGCCCAAGACGACACCAGCCCCTGGCTCCGCAGGTGCCACAACCTGACGGCTTCCTAGCTCCCAGCAGCTCCTTTTGCACTGGCGGGTCGAGCATAACTGGCAGGGCACCCTCTGCAAAGGGCTTCTCTTCTCCTGGGGAACCAGCCCCAAGCATCACCCAAGGCTGCTCAGCAGAGCAAGGGCACAACATGGCCACCGTGAACCCAAAACCTGTCGTTGACGACCAACGTGACTTCCCTTGGCTCCGCCGGTTGAGCACGCAGCATACAGGGTCACTGTCACCCACCGCACAGCCACTTCTTGGGGTTGTGCTTTGAGACAAAGCCAGACGAGGTGGTTTGCCGACGTCCTACTTCTTCTTTAGCATCTCGGCTCTTCTCCCACTTCCATAAGCAGCATCCTCTCTGCTTGCAGGGGGAATGGGCTCAGCGAGCGCGTCAACCCACCGTCTGGTCCATCTTCAAGGAAAGCAGGTCACCTCTGAGGATCCCCATGTCTGGGAAGAGCCCCCCACCCAGGAGGAAAAATGAAAGCAGGGAATGGGCTGGAAACAAGGGCTTGACCCAAGCCCTGATGTCAGCTGGAGATTTTCCATCTCTTGTTAAGGGTGCTGGATCAGGTGTCCCCACGCAATTGCCATCACCTGGTCACAAACTCAGGCAGTACCACGCTGGTGGTGGAGCCGAGCGTGCCACGCCGGAGGATGGCCCAGGTTGCACACCATCCCCTGAGCCCACGGACTTTTGAGGTGAAAAAAAGCAATAAAGTCCCAATGAGAGAAGCAGTGAAGAAGCGGCTGGGTGAGAGCCAGGACCTGAGCGGCTCCCTCTCATCCCAGCCATTAACAGTTGTGGAGCCCCTGCAAAGGGCAAGTCCTTCACAGCACAAAGGGCCCAATACGGAGCAGGGACAGGTCTTGGAGCAGGCGCTTGACCCTAAAGGCTTCCCAGGAACACTGAGCTCTCCCCGGGCGCTGCATGCTGACCCCAGCCCAAACCTGCTCTGTCCCAGCTGCACACGGAGCCATGCCACGGCACAGATGATGCCGCTGCAGAGCATCCCCGTGGGCTACCCACGGCGTAGCTGGTGGCACAAACCCCTCTGGCACTTTGATGGCAGCTCCCAGCTGTTGCAAACCCCCAAACACCCAATGTCTTTTCTTTACTCTGGCCTTCAAATACCCATTTATCATCCTCTTCTGAGGCTGCTGAAGGCTACAGCGGCAAACCCCACGGCAGGCACAAAGCCTCCGAGCCACAGTCAGGGGCAAGTAGAAGATGTTAATTATTACAATAGTGAAACACATTAAAACCAAAACCAACAAGGAAAAACCCCCAAAAAACCCTCAACCAAAAATGAAAACAACCCCAAACCCCCCACCAAACAAATGGCACCAGCATTATGGAAAAAATAAAGTTATTACTGGCTGCAAATGTTCAGGCTCCTGAGCAAGGACTTTCATAGGTAATTTCTGCTGTAATTAACATCTCTGGGGTTAATGGATCTGAGTTTCAGGGGATAAAGAGCCGCATTGTTAAGAGCCCGCGCTCCTGGCTGCGTCTGTCCAGGCTGGGGCTGGACCAACCGGGAAATCTCCACTTTCATCTGCCATTAGTGTCAACCCAGCTGTTATACCCAGGAAATTAAAACTATTCACTGCAGTAAAGTTTTAATGTCCACAGTTTTATTTGACGTCCCATGACTTATGGGCTGGACTGGATCCCCCTGCTCTGATCTCTTGGATTTATGAGTTTGAAAAAGGCACTGAGTAGCAATGGACCCCGGCACCCAGCCGCTGGGCAGGGAGCGACACACGGCTCCGAGGTGCCCGTTTCCCTCCGCTGGCTCCCGGCTCAGCAAACACGAGGCCGGAGGCAGCTCGGCAGCTCCGCGCTGCCTCTGTCCTCAGGAAACCTCCCTGCTGCTGGCTGTGTGCTGGCTGAGCGATGCTCGGACTGTGATCGTTTTTTAATACCCATCAGTGCTGCTGTGCAGGGCAGCCAGCGTGGAGCAGAGCATCACGGGGACACCCAGGAGAAGGGATGGGGACACCTGGGGAGAAGGGACGGGTCCTCCAGCACCAGAGGTGGGGACAGTCCGCTGTAGGAAAGAGGAAAAACCCCATTGCGTAGCTCATCCCTGTCTCAAAGCGTCCCACGTGTTCTATAGACTCCCGGCCACAGGTACCTCCCTGCAAATTCCCGTGCTGCCCCATCCATCAGCAATTTGTGCATTTGGGAACTGAGGGAGGAGGCAGGACCCTCTGGACCAGCCTCCAGCGACAGAGTTTTCACTGCGGGCAAAGCAAGTAAATCAATACTGCGTCCAAAACCTTAGGGAGAATTACACTCAGTACCCAATCTCCCCTCACACGGACAAGGAGCTTCGAGCTGTTGGAGGGGAACACGTGGTTCGGGAGAGCCAAAGGAGCTGCTCGGTGCCGCCGGCCGTGCCGGGAGAGCGGCTGCAGTGGGAGACTGGAGCTACTGCAGTAGCATCCTGGATTTCAGCAGGCAAAGAAATGCTTAACGGATGGATTTTGCATCCATCCTTGTGGCTCCTAGAATATCTTCATAAGCCACAATGTGCCCTTAATCCCACAACAAAATCAAGTCAAAGAGCAATTAATATTCTGATACCTGTGGCTAGCTGAAGTGATATAGAGCTGAAGATTTCTTTTTCCATTTCGCTCCAACTGTGGTTTTGGTTTTTTCCAGCCATTCTCTGGTCAGTGGTTTTAGGGGCACCAAGGTTCACTTTTGTGGGTAACCTCCACTGCTAGCTGTTGATTTAATTAACTCAGGCTCCTCTGCCTTCTTGACCATACCAACCCCAGCAGGGCTGGATTTCAAACACAAGCCATGAGTATTTCTCTGGGCTGAAAAAAAAGCCCTGAGAAATTTAAAAAAAAAAGACAACTCTGAATAACTGGGCTCTGCAATTCCAGGGTGGCAATACTGGTCGCTTAGTCCTCAACCTGATTAGCAACAAGCATTTGTGACTTGTTTAGCCTAAACTTGAACCAAGTGTTAATGAACACGTTCAACGGCTAAAAGCCAAGGCACGACCACGGGGATGCTGGCGGCATCTCCCAGAGGCAGCACTGAACGGCAGCTCCCGCTACTTTGCAGACACGTCTGATTGCACCCCCCCAAAAAAAAGGGAAGGTAAGAATTTCTGGGCAGGTCAGGCAGAGAGACAACCCCGCAGCCCAGGGAAGGGCCCCGTGTTGCCCCAGCACAGCCCCACAACCGCTGCCCCCATGGGCAGCATCTGCAGGTCCGAGTCCAGGAGAAGCCTCCAAGTCCTCTGGGTTAGGAGCAATGGGAAAACAACTGTTACCTACAACAGCATTTATCAACAAAGTCACCAATCTGGACCCCAGTCAGAAACATGGTCCCCAGCCCCCAGGGAGGGGTCGGCACCCAGAAACCCCCAGCAAGACCCGAGGACATCCTCCATCCCCTGCTGAACCTCCTTGACCTTCGCCGGCAGCCGAAACCCCGGCCAAGCGATTGGCCCAGGCAGGTGCTGCCTTGTTTTTAGCAACCTCGTTGAAATTTAAATTGATTTGTTATTTATCCAACTGACAACAAAGAGAGAAAAAAAGTTCTAACTCTGTGCGCTGGGGAGATTGGATTCCTGTATCACTGTCAGCTGCATTAACTTACTTCCTGGACCTAAATTCAATTAGGGCAGCATTCCCTAGCATTAATAAATCAATACCAATGCCATTTTGATATATTTTGAATGTCTTTCATTATATATTTCAGGGCAGGGATTAGTGCTGAATTCGAAGTTAATGGGACGTGACAAGGCAAATCAAGTTGGGGAGGTAAAGCCTTAGAGCCGTTAGCTGTAATTGCTTTCTGTTGCAAAAGATTGCAGCGGCAAAACAAAGAGCTGCTGAACTTTTCTTGTCCGGGAGTAATCCCCGCCAGGGACTGTCTCTCTTTGCAGAGGGGAAGAAGAGGTAAACACCAGCAGAAAGTCTCTGGTGGGGTTTGTGCCTGCATTGCAACAGGGGTACGGCATCGAGTCCCTCCTGCAGCAACTTTTGGGACGGATTCGCATCTTGTGTCTCTTCCCGGGGCTGCCGAGAGCTCCGGCTCCGCCAGCTGCAGCATGCCCGGCTACCCGCGTGCTAGGCTGGTTTTTAAATTACAGGGTTGTGGGCAAATTGAACTGGTTTTTAGGCTCAGTTAAAAAGGGTGAGACAATGGTGCTGCAATAAAAAATTTGTCCCCCCAGCCCCTCTGAAGTGGTCTTTTGAAAATCAACGCAAAAATCCAGCAGCCGGGACACGAGCCCAGCCGTTGGGTCTGTACGTACAACGCCGGCCCGCTTGTCTCAGCCCAGGCATTTTTCATAGCAACAGTGCAGTCAAAACACACAGAATTTCTACCGCAAAGACTTGTTGCAAAGCAAAGAGGAGTTTGCAGAAGTGATGGAAAAGCCTTTACCTGAGGCAGGGAGAGTTTATGGGCATGAGGAAGAGCACAAGCAACAGGTAAGCAGAGCGGTGCTGCTGGCACAGCTAAAGACATAGTAGAGCATCCTTCATATTGGCATCCTTAAGCCTAAATATAAGAGGCAAAAATCCAGATCCTCAGCTGGGATTAACCTCACCGGCTCCCACAGACAACCCGACCCTGGTTTTGGCTGCTCTGAGCAATAATCCCTCGACAGCCGCCACAGCAAAGGTAAATCTCAGCATCTCCTCCTCGCTGTGCACGACCCCGCTGCCTCTCAAATTGATCAGGACAGTCCTGATTGCAGATTAAGTGACCGGCTATCAGGGATTTGAATCCTGTCCATCAATCACTCAGTTTGGTCCCTTGCAAAACATTAGTGAAGTAATTTCTCAGAGCGACTCTTTCAGACAATAAACCAGGCACCTTGCAAAATGGAGCGTGCGACTGTTAAAGGTCTTAAAAGCATTTGCCAATTATGAATGGCCTGAAGGGAGCCATTCTTGCTGCATCTGGGGATGAATAAAGATGGAAAATAATAGTATATCAATGGTATTGCAACTTTGCTGTATTAATCTTTTAAGAATTAAAGTTGCTTGGCCCTTCAAAACAGGAGTGGCACGAGATGCCTCTGGATTTTGGTGCATTAAAAGTGGAAAAATTTATAGTCTGAGACTTGTTCTGACCTGTCCCCCCTGAGCTTTTTATGGTCGTGTCCCTGAAAAGTTGATGTAGCCTGTTCAGGAGACAGGGACACGTGGGAAAAGGCCCTGACTGCTAACAAACTCCCAATATTTTGGGGCCAAGAGCCAAACTTTGGGGGATCCTCCATCTCCCTCCTGGGCATCCCCTTATCTGCTGCCCAGTGAAGGCAGCGGCAGACTCTGAATCCTGCACTTGGCCAAGCTCACCACCACTTCTGTGGAGAGAATGATGTTTCACTGAATCTGGAACCACCCAGGACCCCTCTTAAAAACAGCATAATCAGCTCAAAAATTGGAGGTTAAAAAAAAAAACCCTACACACCCTCCAAGTTACTCCCCTGCCCTCTTCCAGCTCACTTGGGAAAGAGGGGCAGACATGGACACACTGGCCCGCTCCTCCACCAAAAACCTTCTTCCTCCACCAAAACCCTTCCTGAACTCAAACTTCAAAGCACCAGAAAAGCCCAGCGTTTCCTTTGCCAAGGAAGCAAGCCCCCAAGTTGCATTATCCTGTCCATAAAATCAAAATATGCTATTAAGAGCACTTAGGAGTCAGGACTGCCCTTTGAAACCAGGTGTTTTCACTTTCAGGGGCACCATAAGCTGCAAGAGTAGGCGATTTATATAGATTTTCCATAGTTGACTTGGAAAAAAAGAAATAAATAGAAGGATCCCACTAAAGCATAGCCCCAAGAAGGCAGGTACAGTCGCATCCTTTTGCAATTCATCAGATCCTCCTCTAGAGGCAGGTGCTGAGCTCACCTGTGGGTCAGGCAAGGGAAGGAGGTATAAAAAAATGCCATGTTGTTGATCAAAACCTTTTAGCCCCGACAAAACCCAAGTAGCTTTTTTTCCAAGTGGACTCCAAAGCCTCATAAAAAGGCACCGAAAGCGGAACGACCTTATAAACCTCAGCCCCGAGTGCCTTTGGGGCCAGTTCAGCTTGGACCGCGCCATGCAACGAGGTACCCGAAATGGCTTTGCCCCTAAAAGACAGCAATTGCCACCCTCCAGGTGATGCAAAAAGCCAAATCAGGCTTAACCCCGGCAGGGGATCCAGGTCCGGAGGCAGGAGCTGGCCACCCTGGCCAGCACGGTTTCCCAAATGCCTCCATTGGGGCTGGGCTCCTCTGAGGTCTTTTCAGCCAGTGGGAGTCTGGCTCAGTGAAAAATCAAATGGAGATGTTTTGGCCACATCTGCAGCTTGCCAAAATAAATAGGGCATTTTCTGCCCACTTCTGAGGGACTATAACGTGGGTTTATAACTCCTGGAGGGTGTGGAAAGTCAGCTATCACGGGGTTTTATTTAACTTGGCCACGGAGACTAAAAAAAAACAAAATAAATGTTCAATTAACACAAGGATCAGTGAGGATTCTTCAGCCTCAGTCACGGGCAACACACCCTTCTGGTCAGGCTCCACTCATCAATTTGATGGTAGTAACTAAACATGGACAAAACACACCCAAAATAAGATCCAGGCATGTCTAGTATCGCATCCCAGGCTCCCCAACGAGAAAAGCCAAGCGGGTGGTGGGTGACGTGCCACTCTCTGCCACCCTCGCCCGTCCTTCAAGAGCCACCCAACGGTGCCCACGCATTGATGGGTTTTCCTCGCCTGTCCACAGTCTCCCTAAAGCACTTCCCTCGAAGCCTGCCCGCACGCTTTTGGCCGTGCCCTCCTTTTAACAGGCGGCTGAACTCCATCCCACAAAAGCCAAATCCCAGCCAGCAGCTCCGGGCAGCTGCTCCCCAATGTGCAAAAGGGATTTATCCCCCCCCCCACCCCCGTAGCGTTCAACTTTTATTTTTCAGGCCCAAAACCTTTCACATCCACGTTACAAGCAGCCCCAGGCACTCGGCAGCCGGCACTGCATCTCTCCGCGCAGCCCCGTCCCGGTGCTACCTGCCTGCCCCGCATTCGTGCCAGGTGAGACCCCGAAAGCAACCACCCTCTGGGCTGGTCTCCCCCGACTTCCTCATCTCATCCAAGTACTTAACCCACTCCAGGGAGAAGAAGAAGAAGAATCATGAATGGCTTTGCCCAGATGCATTGCACAACCTTTAAAAAAGCAGAAGCCTCACTTGCGAAGAAACCTGCTTTGGGCAGCCCAGACGAGCCCCAAACCTCTCTGCCCACAATCTTGAGCAATAATTCATCCCAGCCGCAATGGGGATCTTCTCTCCCCATGCTGCAGCGAGCCGAGCGCAGCCCAGCACCCGGGAAGTCTCAAGGTTTGCTCATGCATCCAGCTGCTATAAAGTCTTATTAAGGGGGTCTTCATCCAGCAAACAGGGCACGATGCTGCTGGCTCGCTCCTAACCCAGGGGAATGAAGGAGGAGATGAAGAACAGGGCTTGGAAAGATGGAGGACCCCACATCTGTCTAAGGGATGTTTGATTTTTCCTATTTTTAATTAATTACAGATGTAAAGCGAATGGCAAAGAGAGCCAGGGCTGCCAAGCCCCGGCACGGGTGCAAAATCCTGCATATGAATGTGAAAATTAGACAAGGTGTTTGATGACCTGAAGAGGTGTGGGGGGCATGGGGGGAATAAAAAAAAAAATAAAATATTTCAAACATTCCAGAAATAACACGGGCAGTTCCTGAATTACCACCGCGTTAATGGAGACTGCTCTGCTGGCAAGCCACCGAAATCTGCCGTAATCCCACAAAAATCAATGCAGCGATCGCGCTGCCAGCCTGCCATAACGTCGGCATCTTCTCGGACTCCTGAGCAGTGTTTCTTCGAGGATGCTCAGATACAGCAGCGATGGGGGCTGCATCGCAAGCAAGCACACGCTCACCTCTCAGCCCAGCCCTATGGCCATCGCCACCGGCAGATGCTTAAAATCAAGATGAGAGCACTACTGCATCAAGAACCGTCAGATCCAGGACGGAACACAGCAGGAAAAATCATGCAACCTGCAATCCAACCACTAACTCTCTTTTTCTACCCCAAACAAAGCTTTTATTTTTCTCCCTGGAGAAATTTTTGAGGCTCCCTTTCAGCAGGGCTAGAGCCCGTCAGAACGACGGCAGGACTCATTTCAGGGACAAGCCCATCTCCCCCTACTTCTTGCCTTTACTTCAGACATGACCTTTTGATTTCTCGGGTAGAGTGTAAATTACATGTCGCCAGCATAAAATATTAAATCCAATTTATATTTAATTATTGATGTTATTATGTATTCCATAGTAATGGCAGCAGGAAAAAAAAAATTCCACCCCACCATTAAATAGCTCGGTTGCATTAGCAGCTTCTTGAGGTTAGAGATCTTCCTCCGTTCCTTCTTAACGGTAAGATTGATGGGTAGGGGGAAGTTTGTAAATAGTCTTCCAGAAATATTTTATCTGATTATTGTACCTATAAAAGGGAGCGGGGAGGGGGAGAAAGGGCCTTTTTAAACCGCTACTAATTATTTGTTCAGCTAAAGGGCAAACAGCTCGGCGAGCTGTGTGCATCTAATGCTCTCCAGCAACCCCACTGGAGGTCGGCAGCTCCGATAGCCCCCGTAGGCAGAGACGGGGCCAGGGAAACCAGCCTGCGTTTAAGAAAAAAAAGACGGTGGAGAACCACAGTGGTTTTTTTCCAGCTGAGATTTAACCAGTATGTTAAACACGAGTTTGACATTTTTTACTAAAATATTAATCAATTCTGTTTCAACTTGATTAAGTTAATTTTCTCCCCATATATATTTAATGCCAAAGCCACCCAAGGTGCGCAGAGCCTCATTGCGTTGGTTTTGCTCCTGTGGTTTTCACGTGGGATGAAAGAGATTTATGGACATCCAGCACGGACTGAGGTCCTGGTGAGGAAAAGCTCATCCCACCACCCCAAAGCGCTGCAAGGCTGAACTACCCAAATCACCTTCACCCCCCACCACAGCAGCTTCATGTTCACCATAACACAATAATAATTCAGTTTATTTCTGCAGCGCCCTCGCCGCCCACCGGCATCCTCAGCTCCCCGCTCAGCACAATAAAAACAACATTATCCCCCTCACTTTAAAATTCAAATCAATAGACCAAATGGAGAGAATCCGACTCAAGAAAAGTAAAGAGAAATAATTCATCTGGGGACTGACAGCAGGCCACTAAGTGCTCAAGTGTCACCATGCTGAGTGACAACCTTTGGGACCGGCCAAGCTTTGGAGGCGAGAGGGGAAGTTTCTCCAGCCCAAACACGTCATGGAGCTGCTCCCGTAACAGAGCCACATTCAAACAAATAAGTGAGTTCCTTGATATTCCCCCCACTCCTCGTCTGGGGGTTTGGCAGAGCCATGGGAGCAGCTCGGCACGGCCCTGCGTGCCAGCTGTGGGTGATGCTCCGGTGGGAGCTGCTGGGCTGAACCTGCACATTTAGTGACTTCCAAATACTCTGCAAGTTCCTCTCCATTTCCTGAGCTCTTGTCTTAAAAGTCAAAACCATCAAGCACATTATGTCAGCATTTCAAAATAAAGCGCTCCCACTTTTTGTTGGGAAAGGCTTTTTTATTTTGCTTAGAAACGCACCTTAGCAGGCTCATAAAGCAGCCCAGAAGCCTCCTCCGACCAGCCCAAAAGAAAACACTTTGAATTTTTTTCTTTCAGTTAGCTGAAAAGCTTTGCAGGTATTTCCAGGGAGCCAAATACAAGGTTAGCTGCTGGCCACCCCATCCCAGCACTGCACAGAGATGCCCTAAAGCTGCTGGGCCAGAGACCCCAGAGGACCACCCGATTCCTCCTCTGCTCCCCAGCACCAGCCCCAGGCCAGGACAGCCCAATTTTACTCTTTTGCTGCCTGCCAGCCCTTGCTTTTCCCAGGACTCCGACACACAGGGACCCTGAGCGTTCCGTGAGATATTTCAGCAGCACAACAGCTCTAAGGAGCGGCAACGGCTTTTCAAGACTCACATTTGCCAAAGCAGCCCCTCCACCAGCTCTCTGGAGAGATGCTGGCATGCAACACAGCCAGGATCCCAAACAGCCATCACCTCCCCTCCCTCTCCCCAACTGCAGCTGAATAATCCCTAATTGCCTCCACCCCATCCCGCTGGAGCTGCCTTGCAGGTCAGCTCAGGTGCCGGGTGTTTGGCCCTGCCTCTTGTTAACCGCAGAATCGTGCCAGCTCCAAACTGCAGGTCTGGGCTTCATTTCTGAATCCGCAGGACCCCAAAGGGGTTTAAGAAGGGGCCAGACTGCAGCACACCGCTGGCTTTGCGCCCTTCCTACCCTGCCATGATACATGAGAAAGGAAAATTTGCCCCAAAGGGACCAAGGGGCTGAAGTCGCCTCGTGCAAGCCCTGGGATGTGCTGGCTCCTGGAGCACAGGAGCATCTGCCTGTGCCAGGCGGCTCTGCGAGGGCTGCAGGGTCCCAGCACCATGGTGGGACTGGAACTAAGTGAGAAAACAAGAATATTGGGTCTTTACATTTATCTAAATGCTCAAGTCTGGGCATTTCCCAGCTTTTCATCAGGACGGAGCAGCTGGGAATTTCAACGCTCCGTGTCCCAGCACCCGGACACTGCCAGCAACGGCCCCTTCACTTTCAGCAGCTCCTTGTGTCAAACACAAATTATCCCCTTCTCCCAGAGAGCTCAGCCAAGCTGCCCCGGCTGGGGAGGCAGCTCCGCCTGTCCTGGGCCAGGCTGCGAGCACTGGTGATCGACAAGCATGTCCGGCTGCGGGAAGGTGAGTGATCAAGCATCTTCCTCCTGCCCCGCGCCATCAGCAGGGTCTGCCTAGGTCCTTGCGCAGCACAGCCTGGATCCAACCCCTTCACGCTTCTCATCACAAGTGTCCACTTGTTGCTCTTTTTTTTTTTCCTTTTTTTTTTCCTTTTTTTTTTCCTTTTTTTTTTCCTTTTTTTTTTTTTTTTTTTTTTTTTTCCTTTTTTTTTTCCTTTTTTTTTGTTCGCTTTAGCTATTTTTTCCCGCCTTGGGGCCCAGCAGCAGGGCTGGTGAACCCTCTGCTACCCCATCACCCAGCCCTGCTTTGGTACCTCCGGTGCCGAAACCCTCCCATCCCGCTTGGCCAAGTTGTTGGTTATGTTATTAATTGAAGCAAGCTGTCACGCTTGGGAGATTTATTTTCTTTGCCGTATCTTTAGCAGTAAACACTACTCGGAGAGCTCAGAAGACCATGTCAGATCAAATCAGCTTCTGAACAGGCTTGTTTTGTTCCTTGACCCCCTTGATTTCGACCGATCCCTCTTTTCCATTCCCAGGAAGGAAGCAAGGGCTGTGCTACGCCCGCGCCGCTCCCATCACCACCCCTGCACCCTCAGCACCGCAGTGCCACCCATGCACCGGCCTGGGCACCCACGTGTCTTAATTAGCACACCCCCTGCTAATAAGCACGGGCTTTTTATCCTATTCAATTACCCTCTGTGATGCCTAAATCAGTTCCAGCAGAGTCCTCTGCCCAGACCTCTGATCTGGCAGCATCAATTCCTTAATTGCGTTTGTCCACGTCCTAATCTCTACATGTACTTTAATGGACATTTATATATATGAATAATAGCGCAGCCCATGGTGTTTCTCAGAAGCAGAGACCCTCCCAGCAAGCGCCGCACACGGGCATCAGGGACAGGCACAGCCCCGCATCGGGGATTTCTACGCCTAAAAATATACAGCCTGGATTATTTTTTAAGTTCTTTTTCTTTCTTCCCTGAAGACCCAAATCCAAGCTGCATGAGTACATTTCACAGGCACACACAGACAAAACCCCTGCTCACTTGTTGCCTGAGGATGGCGAGCCACCTGCGGGGACGCAGAGGGACGGCCATCGCCAAAGGCACTGCAAAACGGAGGCCGCGAGCGTGGCGACAAACACTGGCAGAGCCGCCGCGCCGAGCTGACGCCTCCTGCCAAGACGCTGCTTGTAAACAACAAGTGAAATAACTGTCCCGGGTGGCCGGAGAGGACTCGGCGTCCCTGCTCCCCTACACAGGCTCCCCTTGGCCCTGGGCGGCCGGGGGTCCAGGAGAGGCGGCCGTTGGTGCAGGGTTCCTTCCAGGAGCTTCTTTTTGTGCAACCACCACAGAAGGTCTCGAGCTGCCCGGTTTGGGGGAGCAGCCAGGGAAATGAAGCAGCTCGGAGGGAAGCAAAAGACAACTGGTCCCGGCTTGGGTTTCGAAGGGAGGAGAGCTGGCAAAGGGAGACGGATGGGGAGGCTTTAACGAGCAGAGCTAAACGCTCAGAGGGGACTCGTAGATCACGCTCGGGCTCGGCTCAGCCCCACTGCAAGGAGCAAGCACAGTTTGCATCCCGCTCGCTCCGTACAAGCCCATCTGGGCTCCGGAGGCTTCCCGGGATGAAGACGTTTCCCCCTCTCCCGCCTCCTCGGCTAATTTTACTCCGTCTGGCCGGAGCTCACAGCCCCTGGTTCTCGTTACGCTCCCCGCCGTGCACCAGCGCAGGCACGCAGCATTTTTGCAAAGTTACAGGGTAGCAGAAATATCCTTGTTTTGTTTTCCCTTTGGCCACTCTGTCCCGCTTCCAAAGTTGGGAAAAAATTACGAAGTAGCAAGAGGGGGGAAAAAAAAAAACCCAAACCCAACCAACACAGATTAGACAAATGCATAAATAACCTCTGTTCTTTGGGGGTTGATCTTGCTCCAGAGCGGAAGAAGGGGGAAGACAGGAGGAGGGAAGAAATTCAAAATCTAAAAAACTGGAGCTTGTTTATTAAAAAAAAACCCAAACCGGCACAAGCGGTGACGCCAACCCCAGCCAGCCTGTCATGCTCTATCCCTGCAGAGACAACCTGTCGGCTGCGGCTCCCCATCAATAGCCCCAACTGGGGGTCCCTGCCCTGCAGCGGGGGCCTGCTTGAGGGGAAAAAAAAAATCTGTACTTCCTTCTCCTTGCCGTTCCTGGCAGATCCACCCCGGCACTCGCTTGGACGAGGCCCGAGAGCACATCCCTACCTCGTGCCACTGTGCTGAGCCCTGAACAAGGCAGCAAGGGAAGGAGACGAGGACAAGCTGAGGGTGATTACGGGCATCTGGGAGAGATGTAAAACATCAGCAAGAGGGAGAGCGGTGAGGTCAAAGAAAAGGGAAGGCACTGGCATGGGAAGAAGGAGGTCTGGCCCCAACAGAAGGGCAAATAGCACTGGTCAGAACAGCTAAATACGTGCTTGGAGCTGTACACGGTGCAGGGGGTGAGCTGGCTGCAGCCGCGAGCGGGACCAGGAGCTGTTACCAGCCACCACTAAGACAGCATGCTCCGTGGAGTCACTGGGGTCAAGGCAGCCAAAATTTCTATGCATAACATGTTCAAAAAGCCACGGCCCCAAGGGTCGAGCGGGAACCTGAAACTGAGCTGAGGGACAACGCTCGAGCCCTTGAGGTTTTCATCACAGTCCTCCCCCAAAGGGAAAAACATGTGAAATGGAGGGTATAGAGCACAAAACACCATGTTTCCCCCCCAAAACCTAAGAGTTGAAGCCATCACACCCCTGGCCACTGGGTGGACGGGCGCAAGGTGGGCACTGGGAGGAAATCGTCCCAGCAGCGGGTGAGGAAGCTGCGGGGCCGGGTCTGGATCCGGCACACAGTCCTGGTTAACACATGTCGCAAAACTGAAAGCCAAATGGAGAAGGAAACAGAAGGTGACAGTAAAGATACCGTGACTAACGGGATCTTCCAGGGCCGGTTAGAGGAACTGGCTTTGCCTTGAGGTGGTCGGGGATGTGCTCGAGAGCTACGCACGGTCCCGCAGATACCATCGAAATGCCACCCAGGTGGTTACAAGAATGACAGATAAAGGCAGCCGAGCAGGAACAGATTTGCAGAAGTGACACCCGCCGGGTCTCAGCACCAGTTTTCAGCCAGGCCTGGTGGTTTCTCTGCTTACTCTCCCAGCAAACAGCTATGCCCCAGCTCCCGCACAGCCAGAGAACCCTTCCCAAATCCAGCCCTGGACTAGCAGCCTCTGAGGGTTTCCTAACCCCGACCGAGGTTTCGAGGCAGGCAGAGCATTGGTGCAGAGCATCAGCACACGTCTAAGGTCTCCCGTTACCAAAAAAATCACCTTTCAGTCTTGCAATTAGAGGCCTTTTTACCACATTTGAATGCCCAAACACTTTTGCATCAGCACACTTTTTTTATTTGGTGCATTTATCACCTTGCACAAATGAGGAGGTGACCGCTCAAGGTGCCTCCCAAACCAGGGGAAAGGCATTTGCACCCCCCCCAGCAAAGACCAGCATCACCAAGCCCTCCCAGCACCCATGGGCATCCCCGGGCAAAGGATGCTCTGGGCAGCTCTCATGGGAGCATCTCCCATGGGACAACCGTAGAGGACGGTGACGGGCCATGGCTCGGGGGGTACTTACAGCACCGGAGGGGAGCAGACCTAAGCTTGTATTTCCCCACGGGCCTGAACATCCCTGTGCATGAGCATCAACTCCTGGGTTTGATCCTCCACAAGAGCTGAACAAACCCAGCTTGCTTGCAGCCCCTCTCTGTTCCTTTCACCAAAGTTTCACCATATTAAGCAGCTGAACTGCATCATCCAAGGAGTGTCAAATTGGTTTTAAATGGTTCTAATTATAACCAGGAAGTTTTAAAATGTGTGGGTGGAAAGGAATGCAGCAGATTAATTTAATAGCAGTTACCACGGCACAATAGTCCTTCAATTAAGAGTTCTTTCTGGCTGGTTTTTTTTTTCTTTTCCCTGTTAATAATAAATGTCACAAATGAGAATAGACATATTACTTCATCAGATGCTTTGGCATATCTTGTCGCCGAAAGCCTTTTGTGCAGAAATAGTAGCTGAAAGGGTAATTTTATAGGGCTTAGCACTCACTTAACACTTTAGGGGCCAAAATCAGGCCTCAGAAGAAACCCAATAAGCTGCACCTGTTTACATCGCAGCAGAATCCGACTTCGCAACCACAAAAATAAAAACCTCGTGTAGTAGCAGGGCTTTGCTATGGTGCATCAGCCACGAGCCTGGCTGGGGAGCATCCCGCTGCCAGCGGCTGGAGAGACCATGGGGCCGGGGAGTGCGGGAGCTCAGCTTTGCACCCCCAAAATGCTCCCACTCGATTCCTTTTGGTTTTCCAACGCTGCGAACCCAAATCCTGCACCAGCTGCGGGGCGGCTTCACGGGGCACGGAGGGAGCAGGTCCTGCTCCGGCTCCCCGCGGTCAGGGAAGGGGCCGGTTTCCTCCCCTCTCCGGCTTTGAACAGCGTGGGGGTTCCTGAAATCCAGGTGTCGAGACGGGAAACGACATGTTTCCCAGTGCTGCTCTGCAAAGAGAGAGGCTGTGTGCGGGGCTGGGGGGCTGCGGGACTTGGGGTGTCCCATGGGGAGCAGCCTGCACCCTGGCCCCTTCCCGGTGCTCATTAGCAGACACGACATGCAGCGATGCCCGTGCAGTGATGTGACCCAAAGCACCACGTCACCGACTGCTCCCTGCTCCGCGGTGCGCGGCAAAGTACATCTCGCATCTCCCTGGAAAAGACATTGTGGCCCCATCTCTTTTCTTCAAACTCCTCTCATTAAAGCCATCAAACCCCAACCCTAATTGCTTCACACCTGAAATGCAGGCTGGGTTTCCAGCATCCCTCCCTGGAGCCGTGCAGCGCACCAGGGCCAGTTCCCACGTCCCCGGCCATCCTCCCCTGCCTTTGCAATCTGCTTTTTCCTCCCAGGTCTCAGCTGCGGCCAGGCAGGTTTCTCTTTGCAGCTGGAAGTTTCCCCCGGATCTGGCTCCCAGTGCTGCAGAGGGGAACCCACCGGCCCTGGCCCTGCCTGAAATAGCCTTTATCATTCTTTTTTCTTCTTTGAAAGGTTTATTCTGGTGGGTAATGAGGGGGGAGACCACTGGGATAGGGGAAAACCACGGAGCAACCCAACCCAGGCAGTTAATAATGAGGGAGGATGCAGTGGCCGCAGCCAGGAGACAAAAATACTGGGAAGAGCGACCAGAAACATCTTTAAAAAGAAAACCTGTGGCTGGTGGGAGGGGAAGGGAGGCTGGGGGGGGGCAGGCAGGAGACACCCCGACACCTCCAGGCTCCCTGTGGCACTGGGCAGAGGATGGGGGTGAGGGAGTCACAGCCCCTCTGCTGGCACAGATGCCCCATGGACCCCCAGCACCTCTGGGTTTGCACCCAGGGGCGGTGCACTGGGAGCACTGGGAGCCCTGGGGGGAGCTGGCCCTTGTCCCCCCGGCACTGCCGATGAACCGCAGTTTGGGGGTGAGGTGCCTGCTGCTTACCAGCACCGGCTGTCCTGTAATATTTAATGATGGCTAAAGCGTGCTTCCCATGCAGGGGGGGCTCGCCGCGGGGTTACAAGAAAGCAATGATCAGACCAGGAAAGCTCGATCGCTACAGCGGCAAAAATGCATGGCAGGGGACACGCGGCAAGGCAGGAGCGAGAGGTGTCCAAAATGTTCGATGGGGCCCATGTGGGACAGGGACATGTCCCCCGGAGCCACAGCAGCATCACCCTCGCCCAGTGCTTTCCCGGCCCCACTCAGCCCCAGCCTTCCTGTGCTTGCCACAAGGTCGGCACCTGCCCGCAGTGCCCGGCAAGCCCACAGGAGCTTCTCTGCACACTGCCAAGTGCTGGAAAACAGCAAAGACTGACTAATATCCCCCAAAATCCGGCTTCGTCTTTGTGATTTGTGTTCGCGTTTGGCCGATACGATATTGAACAGATGCCTGGAGGGACTTTGGTACTTAAAAACAACGCACAGGAGGTAAACAAGGAGATTTATTATTTTACTTTTGTGGTTTTGAGATACTTTATGACACCAGGCTAATAACTCACAAACCAAAATCTTCATTGATCGAGGGAAACGTTACGTTATCCTCCCTCTGCACCCAGAGGGGCTGCTCCCCCGCAGCCACCCTCTGCCCCACTGCCTGCTGGGGATGGGTCCATCCTGGCACATCCCTGGGGTGCACCCAGCAGGATGGCCATGTCCCAAGCCCCATGTCCCACAGCAGGGAGGGAAGCAAATCCCCAGTGTCCAGGGCAGCTTCCTGGGGCTCCCATGGCGCTGTGGACTCAGTATTACTCATGCTGGGACCGACAGCACGAGGGTCCCCCGCCACGCTGCCCAGCTCGTAGCATCCCTCCCTCTGGCCTCCTTCTCCCTCCTAATTGCAACAGCAGGACCACAGGTCCCATCCTTCCCCATTATTGACAGCTAATTAATTGCCACTTGTCACATTCCCCCCGCCCCGCCCCAGGAAAGTGTCCGCCCCAGCAATCGATCCCTGCTGCTGCTGGGTTTTGGGACCCTCAAAGGCATCCCCATCCCGCAGAAGCTGGTGGAGAACCAGCCTGGCACCTCCTGAAATGGCTGCGCACAGAGTATGGCCCTGCACCGCAGCACCGGGGCGGCCGTGCCAGCGGACGATGCTCGAGGGTGGCACATCAGCTGGGCCATTTCCCGGCCAGAGCCAGGCGAGGGGAGAAATGCAGAGGCGAGTGCCCCGGGGCCGCTCTCCCGCTGTCTTGCACCGGCATATTTCTGTGATATATATTGTAAATCTGCTTCATTTGAAATTCACAGTTAATGACTGAGGTGCTCTCATCCAGGAAACTCCGCGAGGTTCCGGCTTTTAAGGGAAAAGATGTAACTGGGCAGGAGTTGACAAGCGCTGCAGAGAGCTGCCCTGCTCTCCAGGCACTTAAGAAGTCTCCAAAAGAAACATCAGCCCCCCCCAAGAAGACCGTGATTTATCGGCCCTTAGGGCTACGAATCCCAAACCATCCCACCCCACATCCCCCAGCCCATCGTCCCAATTCAAGCTACGATTCCGGATCGATGGGCTGTAACTTGGACAGGGAAGGCTTGGGCAAAGCTCGCCCGCAGCCCCTCGTTCGGCTGGCACCAGGGACACCCAGCGGGACCCTCCACACGGTCCCAGGGGGAAAACGGGGTGGATTTTCCATTTTGCTCACCCGCTCGCTGCTAGCATTAAAGGCAAACCATTGCCATCATTTGAACTATATGATCAGGAGCCTAATTCAATACAATCAGGCTCATTGTTTGAGGGTTGAGCATTTAGCTGAAACCCTAAGCCAGTCCTGCAGTAATTTGGCTGGGGAGGAATTGATTTTGACCATCAGCACTTTCTCATTTTCAATAGACTACGAACGTAACCAGGTTAATTTCTGTTAAGCACATTACCCAGGTACTTTTTGCTCTCCAGCCCAATGATTATGTGTCTGATCTGAAAGATTATAATTGCAACCCAACAGGACACAAACAGTAGTCTGTGATTGAAAGGAACCGGACTGAAAGAAACCCAGCTTCTTTTCTACCTAAAAAGCAATCTTCACGTTTCCCCTCTCTCCAAATTTCTTCATGGTTAATGACTACACACAATAAAGCAGTATATTAGATCTGTTCCAATAGGTTAATATGCTCTGATTAATCTTATCTTCCAATACACTACTATGTCGCCCATCTTGCTGGATTAACGCAGTTATTGCAAGTTTGATTTGGTCCTATGCAAGTTTTAGGTCTGGTTTTCTTCTTCTTTACCCAAACCAGTGCTTCTGCATGCAAAGGGCTTCCCAGCATGGTCGATCCCAGCACCCCGCCAGTTCCAGCCCTGGGGATCCCGGCCACGTGGCCATCCCGGGCACTGCCTCTTTTCCTGCCCCCAGTTTTCATCCTGGTGACAAAGGAGATTTGGCCACAAGTCACCGCCAGGATGGCACTGCAGCGAGCCCGCCCAGCAGAAGCATGGTGAACCAACCCCGTATGTGCCACCCATGCTCACCCCTGTAGTTTCCCCCAAAATCAGAGGTAGGGAAGGGTCCCCGCGCCGCTGCCCCGCTGAGGATGTCCATCCCCCCGCTGCCACCACCCATCCCAAAGGCTGGGACCAGGATGAGCGCAGGCTTGCCTTGTCTCCAGCCCTGCCTGTACATTATTTCTCCTGATCATCATAACTTTCTTCCGCTTCTAAAGCACCTTTCATCACGAAACAGGATGGAGCGCGGCAGCTGTTGAACAGCATGGAGCTGCGCTGCACAGGCAGGGACAGGCAGGAAGTGGAAGCGGCTCCTGCAGCTGCTGGGACCGCGCAGGAGAGCTGTACTCACGCCACCGCATGCTGGGGCCTTATCACATCCCCCAGCACGCTCACGGCTCCCTTCTGACACGCAAGAAGCCCATGTGGCAGGTTGCACGTGACGGCACCGATGTGACACACGGTGGCTGGGGAGGGGCGAGCTTCCCTGCGGGACCAAGGGGAGAAGAGTTGTCCTTGGCTGCTGCAGAGCTTGCACCTTCCTGCCCTCTCCAGCAGCACCTACACCCAGCGCAACAACCCACGGTGCTGCAGGTCTGACCCGCGGCAGCGCAGGTCCGAGTTGCGGCGTTGCAGGTCCAGATTGTGGCATCGCACACCCAAACCGTGGCATCGCATGCCTGAACCATGGCATTGCACGCCTGAACCATGGCATTGCACACCTGAACCATGGCATTGCACGCCCACGCTTTGGTGTTGCCGATTTGGCCACAGCACCGCACACCCAGCTCAAGCCACTGCCACCCCCCAGGCCAGGTGCTGCAGCAGATCAGCCCCGGCGGATGGAAAATGGAGGCTGCGCCGCGGGACAGAGGCGGCGAGGGCAGACGTTTAGGGAAGAGATGCCGATGGATGCCCCAGCTCGGGGCAAGGGATCAGCCGTCCCGGCTGCCACGTTTAAGCGCTACCCGCGCAGAGCAAGCTGGGCACGCTGCAGCACCTCGCTTTGGCTCCAGCTTGAGGCTGTCCTCCCTATCCACCCTCCCTCGTGGGTGGGAAACGTCCCCAGGGCTGGGGCTCGCTACCTGCGGGGGCTTGGCTCGTGTTCTGGGGAGCACGCTGCGGCCTCTGTCGCGCTGGAGCCACAATGATTTCTCTGAGAAATGACACAAACCCCTCCCTTCCCTGCTGCCCCGACTGTCTGAGCAGCCCGAGGAGCTTCACGCTGTGAGGACGCCCAGCTGCCTTCGCAGGGGCACTCGGCCGCGTGCCCTGCGGACTCCCGATAAAAGCGTCACGTTTGCTGTGGTGGATGGGAGATAAGCGATGCTGCTCCCCCCCCACCCCTCGACCAGGATCTTCCCCTTTGAAAAGGACAAATATAACCGAGATGAGTCAGTTCCTCCGAGCTCCCATCCCCTGTACAATATGTAACTGGAATTTTTCATTTCGGCACTGCAGGGGAGGCATAACTGGAGAAGACAATGGAGTCAGCTACGACCCAAAAAAGCAGTGCCAATTCTGTGTGCATGAGAAATAAAAACATTTTTTAATCTAAAAATAAATTAACTGTAAGTGACAGCAAGAGCAGATCTGCATGTACTCACTGTCAGCCTGCGCAGGACCAGGCCCTGTTCCTTGGCACAAGGCACATTTGGGTGAATTCCCTGCTCTTTCAGGCCAGGTTGGGATTTGCAGCTGTACCACCGAGCCAGGGAGGCACTCGGCACCTGCACCAGGAACCGGGCTTCCTGAGTTGGCATCGGACCCAGAAGCAAATCCACAGAAGCCAGGGAAACCTCTTGGGTTTATTTTCTAACTTCATTACAGCAGTGAGAAGGGAAAAGAGGCTCCACTGAGCTCAGGGCTTGGCTGGGCCAAGGCACTGCACAAACCCATAAAAACCATCCAGCTTCCTGTGATTAAATAAAGGGTAGCGAGTACGCAAGTGGCTGATGGCCCCACTCTGCAGCTGAGCTGTGGCCACCCCCATGTCACGGAGCAGAGCAGATACCTGGGGCACCCTCCTCCCCTGCCGCTCGCCCCTCTGCTCGCTCCTAACTTGTGTTTGGGAGAGACCCGGGGCGACCCAGTGCTCAGCTATCACAAGAGATTGTCTGGAGGCTCCAGAAAATAAAAGGCCAGTCAAGGGACCGCAGGCAGGAGCTGCAGAGGGGCACAGCTGATGCAGCGTTTCATGCATCCAAGAGCCAGGCCAGCATCCCTCCCTGCTCCCAAAACTTCTCTGACCCCAACTGTGGCAACCGGTTCCCACTCGTGAGGGACACGGAGACAGACCCCGAAGCAGAGCACCGTCTTAGGGCACGTGAGCAGGGCCGGATCCTGCTACTCTTCTTCACAAGGACCAAGAATTGCCGGGACACGACCAGGGTTGCTGCTGCACTGGCAGCAAGAAGTTTCTCAGCTTTCCTTTGCTCGTCATGCACTGATCACCTTCGCTAAAAACCCTTTCCATGGGGCCACCTACGCAAGCGGTGGGACACCCCTCGCTGCAAAGGGCTCAGAGCCGGCGAGGACAGGACCCACGGGGCAACCTCATGGCAGAGGGGCCGGGAGCTCCAGATGGAGCAGCGAGCGATCGGTAAAGCCGTGGCCCAAGCACGTCACTCAGATTTTGACGGCACACTGCCCACTTTATTGCGCAACAACATCAACCACTTTGCTGGCTGCTTCTTTCAGAAATCCCCCCTCTTCCAGCACCAGTGGTCCCTGTCCCCAGTGTGGTGGCAGCTCACTCCCTGTGCATGGAAATCCGACAATTCCTGGACAAGCAGCGAGGATATGGAGAAGGCAGGTGAGGAGGATACCCAAAAACCAAACCACATTGGGACAATCCTCCCTTCCTTCTGAAGATATTGTCAACAGTGCTATACAAGTCCTTCTGCCTCCCATTCTTTGCCCCAGTTTGCTCTGTTTTGCGGCACTGGCTTCACTAGGTTGGGTTTCTTTTTTTTTCTCTGACTCGACTCCTTGCTGGGTAACACTGTATTTGATATTTTTAATCACTCAGCATGCATCAGAGTTTGGCAACGGAAGAAAGTGAAGTTAAAAGAGAACAGAGATAGTTTGCGTTTGCCAGGGCTGCCTGCCATTGCCACAACCCCTCATCGCTTGTGCTGCATTTCCCTCTGCTGGAAAGTCATGAGCCACAGCTGACAAGGTGAATTTAAAAAACATATCGTCAGCCAGCTGTTAGTAACCTTACAGGGTTTGGACTGCTTCTTCAAAGAAAAACAGAAGTCCTGAACCCTTCTGCCTTTACTGTACAAATATAAAGACATTACACATACACACACATAGATGCATTTGTATGTGCACACCAATACTACTGATAAACCCTTATAATAAATCTACATTTGGCTTTGTAAGGCTGGAAGATCCTGGCCGCTGCAGCAGTGTTATGGAAATTTTGACTTTCTTTGCTCAGAAGTTGCAGCAAAACTTTTTGTTTTCTGTGAGGGATGCAACTTTCTCCCTGAGCAAACCTGCTGTGGGTATCCTGAGTGATTCCTGGAGGGGCCGAGTGGCCGGACAGCACAGACAGAGGGATGCTGTTGCTTGCTCTCCCATCCCACGCCAGGCTCCACCCTGGATCTCGCTGGTGCTTCCAGGTGAGCTGAGGCACAGCAGAGTTCATCTGGTTCACGTGCTGCTTCCTTACTTGGACTATAAAGTTTGCATCACCCCATTGATTCCTAAGAAGAAGAAAAAAGGCTGATTAACAGTGTTTACTAAATCATGGAGTCACATCAAGCCCACGGTAGGCTGCCTGCCTGGACATTAGGGTCTGGAATACAGGGGTAATTTATAAGATTGCTTTCCAGATGGCTCCGAGGTGCAGCGACAAGGCTTTAAATCTGCCTCCAAAAAGATAAAAAAGGAGAGTCACCGCTTTTCATCTCCTTCTCCTTAGCACACCGAAATTAAGCCCGTAAAGCCCAAACCACAGGTGCGGAATGCTGACTCCGGGGTGCCTGCGAGGCCGGGGTCACCTTCCAACAGCCCCTTGCGACGCGGGGCTCCTTTTATATCAGGCAGCGGAAAGGGTAGACGACGACCAGGAGGCCATCGCAGCAAACCCAGCTACCAGATGCCGGCGGGGAGCAAGCTGGAAGCCTCTCCAGCTCCAGGGCGGGGGAAAAAAAAAATAAATCCCAGTAGGCGTCAAGGCAAGGAGAACCGGGGGCCGGTTTAGTGGCGGTGGGGGAGGCCTCGGCCTCGGCCACGGCTGTGGGGGAGCCTCGGGCCCCGCTCCGGCCGCCGCCGCCTCAGGAGATGAGGAGATGGCAGCGGAAAGGGGCAGCTGCACCTCCCGTCCGCTGGGGGGCGCCCGCGGTAACTTTTCGGCAGGAAGTGGGCGCGGGCGGAAGCGGAAGTGTTTATCGTGCGCGATGGCGGCGGCGGAGCTGTCGGCGCTGGGCGGTTTGGGGGTTCCCGATCCCGATGGCGGGGTGAGGCGGCGGTGGCAGTGGCTGGGGAAGAAACGGGAGTTTTCCCGACTCCTTCCGAGTGCTGGTGGCTGAGTGTGGGTTGTTTCAGGGTTCCTCGGGCTCGGAGGACGAGGCGAGGCCTGGCACGGCGGCGGCGGCGGCAGCGCAGAAGCGGGAGGAACGGCTGCGCAAGTTCCGCGAGCTCCACATGAAACGGGTACGCGGCGGCAACCGGAGCGGGACCGGTTCCTGCTCAGTGTGCCGCTGATACGTGGGGAAAATGCAGCGGAAGGATCGGTGGGGGTTGCCCGGCCCAGCTCGGGCGCAGGGCGGCCGCGGCCCGGTGGTCCCGGGGGGGTTGTGCCGCCCGTTCGCTGCTGCCGTGGCATCGGGGATTCCCGGTCCTATCTCACCCCCCCACCCCCGCTCCGATACGTGCAAGCGATGGGTTTTTTAGCCCTTCGTCAAAAAGCAGCTTTTTACACGGCGCGATCGGTGACCAGCGGCCTGGCCCCCTCTGGGACGGGCTCCTGCCGTCCTCGGGGTTTCCGCTTTTCTTGTGTCCGTGACCGAGCGCTGTCGCGTTTAACAAACCAGTTCGTTCCTAGAACGAGGCCCGCAAGCTGAATCACCAAGAAGTGGTGGAAGAAGATAAAAGGCTTAAATTGCCAGCAAACTGGGAAGCCAAAAAAGCTCGGCTGGAGTGGGAGCTGAAGGTGGAGGAAAAGAAGAAGGTAAACGCACAATTACAGCTCCCCGTGACCCTGCTGAGCCCCCTCTCGTGGTGGCCAGACAGTCTTGGGAGCTTATGCAGACATTATCCCCCCCAAAAATCCATCTCCTAATTAGACTCCTGATTATCTAAATTACTGTCCTGCACTAGAGGTTGTCCGGACTGATCCAGGTAGTTCTAAGTTCGATGCTTGGCCTCTGTCTCATTGTTAAAACTGAAGCGTTCTTTGTGCTGCGTTAGGAATGTGCGGCCAGAGGAGAAGACTACGAGCGGGTTAAGCTGCTGGAGATCAGTGCTGAGGACGCCGAGAGATGGGAGAGGAAAAAGAAGAGGAAAAATCCAGATCTAGGATTTTCAGGTAATGGCTTAACTACATAATTGTCCGTGTTCGTAATGAACACCTTTGTTAGTATTTCAGCTGCAAATTGAACCACAGAATAAAAACCCTTCACTTCAATGCCAGTTCATTTTCTTCCCAAGATTACGCGGCTGCTCAGCTGCGCCAGTACCAGAGGTTAACCCGGCAGATCAAACCTGACCTGGAGCAGTACGAGAAGCTGAAAGAGCAGTAGTAAGTTTTGGTTTCAGTCATCTGATACTGTCTGTGGTATTTCTAAATGATTGGCAAACACTGAAGACTTTAATCCTTTCAGTGGATGCACATTCCCGTGTGCGCTGTAATTCTAATTAACCTTTTAACACGATCTTAAAATGCGCGGCCTGATGATCTACTCCGCAGTCCCTGCTTCGGTAGGCGAACGGGGTAACTGATGAGGTTCATTTTCTCAAACTGAGTTTGGTGAAGTATTTTGTCAATTGGATTGTATTAAAATGCTGAGTAGATGACTTTTGTTTTTTGGAGTAGGTTTTGGGGTTTTTTAAGCAGCCTGGCACGGTTTAAGAACAGACTGACTGACAGGTGAGAACTGGCCAAGTCTGCATTCAGATGGATTTAGGATTTCAGTGGATTTCTCTATCTCTTGTAGGCGTGTTCTAGTGTCTCTCAAAATAATTAGGAGAGCTTGTTAGTATCAGCATGTTCTCATCTGAATCGTGGGCTCCCACACTTCAGAGCCTTGAAATCTTACATTAAAAATCAAAGCAGTGGTGAAATCTCAGCACCATCAATACAGTTGTGTAAACTGCCGCCCATCTGTTACTCTTGTCCAGTGGCGAAGCACTTTATCCCACATCCGACAGTCTTCTCCACGGAACTCACGTGCCGTCTAAGGAAGGGGTTGATAGAATGGTTGCAGATCTTGAAAAACAGTAAGTAAACACGAAGGTAAAACCAAGAAGTGTGTGACATAGAAAAGCTTTGTGTAATCAAATCCACAGGATTCACCCACGGGTCTTGAGACACTGCTGCTTGTCTTACAGAATTGAAAAGCGTGAAAAATACAGTCGACGACGTCCTTACAATGACGACGCAGACATCGACTACATCAACGAAAGAAACGCCAAGTTCAATAAGAAGGCAGAGAGGTTCTACGGGAAGTACACGGCCGAGATCAAACAGAACCTGGAGAGAGGAACAGCCGTCTGAACTGTCCTCCCACAAAGCGTGTATGACAGCCCTACCGCAGCTGTTGACATTTGGTATATTTTGCAGGCAATTTGAAGTTGTATCAAAAAACCCACGTAGACCTCATTAGCTAATTTGTAAAATTGCTAATGTATTTAATGTAGTAACTTGCATAAAACCTTCAGCTGTATATGGCTTTTACTTGCAGCTGTAACCAGCTTGTGCAATTTCATCTTCTAAATAAACACAAACTCTTACCACTTGATTTAAAATAAAGCTTGTCTTTATTCCTCAGTAGCTGGAGACTGGTAAAGTCCCTGCAAACAGTTGTTTAGCAAGGCGAAAGAATGCTCGAGGAACACGTGTGACCTTTGTGGGACAGAGAAGCTACCCCCAGCTGCCCATCACAATCCTTAGTAGGTTTGCTAGCCTTGTCTTAAAGAAGCTTCCAGACCGGAGGAGTTAGTGTCAGTTTATTTTACTAACCCGTGCTTTTTACAAAAAGCGAGTTCAACTGATTGCTCCAAAACCCTGCAAGAGCCTGTTGACTTGCATGCTTCCCTTCAGCGAGTAGATGGAGGGCTGTGGGCCATGGCCCCAAGTGCACTGTACCGCTCCATGGCGGAGCTCTGAACAGCTACAGCCTCCTCCACAAACTGCACCAGTTGCTTACTGCCCTACACTGGGAGCCTTGAAAGGCTGCTTTTAAAGCAACCCCAATCAAAACCACAAGCCAACACCGAGGCGAGTTCAGCATCAGAAGCCAGCAGAAGCAACAGCTGCTCAGGTGCAACGCTTTCAACAGTTCCTTAGAACGGTGACAGCTTCACATACAGCCGTCAGGTCTACATCCAACACAAGCTTCCCACTTGCAGAGGGCCAGCTGGGGAAGTGAGGCTGGAGGCCCTGAACTAGACACAGCCTGGACAGGGACAATTCCGGTGTAAAGGTCCACTTTCAAAATGATGCAAAAGTTACTTTCTGTTGCACTTTGTGGTAACAGTACGCTAAGAGAAGCTAAACCTGGAAATAACCACTTACAGGGCACAGTCAACTTAGGACCAAACACAGGTCTAATACTTGACACGTTGAGAAGCCAGTGCAAAACTAAAGTTTATTTACTTAAGTAAACAGTTACACAATGTAAATCAAGTGTTCAAAATAACAGCTAGTGAACTATTGTTTAGAAAAAGTTACCCACCTGTAAGTTCTAGTCCATTAAAGCAATACAAAATATTTACAAATATACACAAGATTCCCATCTGTGGCTTCTGGATCACTGTGCTCTAGATCTGAAAGAGAAACCTAAGATTCCAAAATTAAGATCTCAAAATAAATACTCAGTATTTACAAGTCTTCGACCTTATCAGAGAATTTCAGATCTCACTATTGAAGATATGCATAATGCTGCAGTCAGAGACCATGACAAAAATAGGCTAGCGTGCCCGGAACGGTGCACTTTTAGGTGAGAAGTTTAAAAATGTTTTCTTCTCTTCCTTCTTGACAGGAACCCATTGCCCATAGGGACTTCCCTTTCTGTCATCTTCTCGTCCCAGAGAAATTGTCGGTTCTTTAACAACATGGCTTGCTGGCTTCTGTAGTACTGGTTTTGCCATTGTATTCTGGAAAAAGAAACTACCTTTAAAAACACCAGAATGAGAAGGAATGTACTAAGACCTGTCAACTTCAAGGGATCTATTTTTACCAGCAAGACAAGATGTTTTTCATACACTTAACTGACACAGGGTTCAGGGAAGTTGCTCTTTCATTAGTTCTGCATTATTAAAATACATCCAAACATTTAACTTTCAGTAAGTCCTGCTGTAAACCAGTTCTGGCATACACTTTTGAGTCTACAGTACAGTACAGGCATTCAACATTAAGCCCTGAAAGGTAAACATCCATTTTAAACACACCACTGTAGTGTGTTCACAGTGCTCTACTGTTAAAGGGCTGATCTCCAGGAAGGTCATTATCAAACCATGAAATTCAACTTGTTACTATCAATAAAGATCTTCAATCTGGCAACCAGATGCTGGGGAAAGCCTAACACCATGTCCTGGTTTTGGCTGGGATAGAGTTAATTTTCTTTCTAGTAGCTGGCATAGTGCTATGTTTTGGATTTAGTATGAAAAGAATGTTGATAACACACTGATGGTTTCAGTTGTTGCAAAGTAGTGTTTATACCACGCCAAGGATTTTTCAGCTTCTCATGCCCAGCCAGCGAGCAGGCTGGAGGGGCACAAGGAGCGGGGAGGGGACACAGCCGGGACAGCTGACCCCAGCTGGCCAAAGGGCTGTTCCATACCATGGGACGTCATGCCCAGTATATGAACTGGGGGAGTTGGCCTGGGGCGGCAGATCGCTGGTCGGGAACTAACTGGGCATCAGTTGGCGAGTGGTGAGCAACTGCATTGTGCATCTCTTGTTTTGTGATGGGTGGGGTGGGGGGAGCAAGCGAGCAGCTCCGTGGTGCTTAGTTGCCAGGTGGGGTTAAACTGCAACACACAGGAGGGATGAAGTACTGGAATTCCATCTTGGGAAATCACTTACGTTAGGACTGAAAGAAATGCTCCTCTGTATGGTTGCTCTCTCCATTCCACTCTTGGTCGTGTCTTCTGCTAGTCTTCCGGGTTGCTAGAGAAGAGCACACACAGCTTAAGTGGGAGGACATGTTATTCCGTGCAAGTTAAGGCAGTTACTAGACAGTATGAACTTTCTGGCAGAGTTGTTTCAGGCATTTACATCAAAATTAGCCATAAGCTACTAAATACGCAAACAGATCAATGTTGAACTCAATTCGAAAAGCATTCAGTATTTTTTACCAATGTCATCGTGCCAATTCACATGTGACCTGATATCCATGCCCCAGTTACAGTTTTAAAAGGATTCAAACGATTCGAAGCATGGACTGCCATACAATGAAGTGTAGTGGTAGAGCAAGTTGCATTAAGTTCTGCATATCGCTCCTGCAGAGCTTTGGATAATGACAATAAACTTATCTGCAAGTGCTGCAGGCCTCTTCTTCTGTACTCTCTCAACATCTGGAATATATTGCATATATTATGAAAGGGATGCCTGTACCATTTGTCTAAAACCCTTAGTAAATTTACTTCCATTTGAAACAGCAGTATCTGATCAGTGTAACAGTTATTGCAGTTTTGTATTTACGATGAATCAGGTTAACACACCATAACAGAGCCAAACTACAATTCAAATTCAGTTTAAGCTGCTCAAGTTTCTCCCTCCCTTAAATTCACAGCAGCTACAGCCCACAAGTCCCTTAATTACCAACAGATTTTCTTCATCAAGTCTGGAACCATAGTCATGATTTCTATAAGACAGAAATAAAGTATGTAAAATGCATTGTGTGCTTGGGTTTGTAATTTCTGGGAAACAGTTTGTTGCACATGAAAAACTTTTAACAGTTAAAAAGGGTAGAAAGATTTAACCTTTAAAAAACCCCACACTATTCACTAGGTCAGAAACACATCAACTAGTCCAATTAATGGGCAATATCCTATTAGAAGAACAACTCAAAAGAACAAGCTACATTCACCTCTCCTTCCCAACCTATCACAACTGGAAAGCCTGCATGTACTCAGTGGATCAACCACCTCTTAAGAGTCCATACTACTTTCAGCTTAACACAAAGTCTACAGTGGTTTCTAGAGCCGTTTTTAGCATTCTGGTATACCTCAAGTTTTTGTTCAAGGGTTTGAATTCATCATCACGAAGTCCAGAGTTAAAAACTGTAACACATCTACGCAGATGACAAATTTTTAAGTGTTTACCTTTTCATTGAGAATACTCCAGTTCATACTTACCTCAGCTGACTCTCCAGGATCTTCACGCTCTTGTTTTTCATTTTTTATCTCTTTAGAAGGAGTAAGGACCTTCAAGCTTGCTGGCAAGGCTACATTATCTGTTCCCAGAGCTTTTGCAGCATTAGCTTTTGCAATTTCCAAGAGTTCCCTCTTGTCTACAAGAGGAAAAAAAACCAAAAGTGTCATTTTCTTATGTTTAAATCAACATGTATCTACTCATACAAGCCTGAAAACTGCAGGTTTACTATCAGTGCACCTGATTTTAAATACATTTTTATAATCACGCAGAGATTTTCTTCCACATAGCCATTATCAGTTATGCTCTATAACGCAAGCATATAGATGAGAATTTGACTGTTAAAATATAAATTGTATGTTTTGAGGTTTTCACACAATGGAAGTCTCAAAAAAAAAAGTACCTTTTTCACTCAAATGGAGAGGTGACCTACTCCGAGATCTTGTTCGTGACCTGCTTCTCCAGCTTCTGTAAGCCTCAGGATATATGGTTCGCCCAAACCCATAGTATCTTCGGCCTCTTGAACGTGATCTGCTTCTCGAATAGGACCTTCTGTAATACGATCTTCCACGAGACCATGACCTACTGCGTGATCTATACCTCGGAGGAGAGCGGTGGTACCTCCTGTAGTGTCTGGCATGGTACCTTCCTCGGTATCTCATGTAGCCACGTGATCTTGACCGGCTTCTGGAATACGAACGAGAGTATCTTCTGTACCTTCGGGAACCATTTCTTCTAGCCCATGACCTTGATCTTGATCTGGACCGGCTCCAGCTCCTGGAGGAAGCTGAAGAGGAACTACTTGAACTGGACTGTGAACTGCAAGAGGATCTGCTAGATGATCTTGTTGATGACCTATCACAACTTCGCTTGGATCTCAAAGACGACTCTCTTTTCTTCGGTGAGCTGAGGGTTAAGTCATCCATGAAGCCTGTCATATCTTCAGTTTTCCTAACCACCACTTTCTCCATGCAGGTACTTTCAGAAGCCAGTTCCGTTTTTATTGTTCTGCAATACCCGGTCTCTGTTCCTGTTGTGGGTGGGGAAGGGGAAGCTAATAATTTACATGCATCAAGTCATTTATACAGCAGCAACAAACATTATGACACACAGGCAAAAAGTTCAAGGATAATTAAACACACCAACAACGCTCATCCATTTATCAGCATGTTTTGCACATGACAATTTTAAGTTTCATCATTTCCTCTCCTGTAGTCAGCCTTCCTTATAAAATAAAATACCGCTTCAGTTTAAACCATGAGTAGTTCCGTGTGGAATTCTGAAGAGAAGTTTTTTTGTGTGGGTGTAAAGTTTAATACACTTCATTTGCTAAGTAAGCACAAACTTTTTGTGAAAAAGATACGTTGTTAATACCTTTTTTTCCTCCAAATGCAATTTTCAAGATATTTTATCTTTAATCTGTTCTTAATGCAGCCTATTGCATCTACAATGCAAAATAACCATTTGCCTTCCAGATCAGTACAAACTGAACAGTTTTCTTCTGCAGTTCTATGCAGATTAAGTTTTATTGTTTTCCTCCAACGGGGGGGCTCGGGGGGGGGGAACCCAAAAACCTTCAAGGTACAAAGCAGCCACTTCAGTATCTTGACCCTATCACTTTACAAACACTGCACAAAGCTCCACACATCCCAGCAGCATATATAGCAAGCTGCTATTAAAAACATTCTACATAACTAGTGAAAAATACAGCTAATGATTCACTGGAGATGAGCTGTAAAGGACAGAACACTTGTTAAGGTTATATATTAATAATTAAAATGGCTGTCCCTCTAGTGGCAGCCATTTTATATCTACAAAGGTTACTGTATTCTAGAGTGTAACTATCTTATCACTAGTACTTAAACCCTGAGTTACATCACCACTTGACAGTTTAAAGGAAACTTGCTTTATCACGAAATTGCTATGCAGCACTCGTCGTAAACCAAAGTTACCAAACACATCTTAAAACCCTACTGAAATCGATCACGGGTACTAAGGTCTACACGAGTTTGGAAGCAGCATTCCCCTTGCTACTACTAAAGCTGAAGTTTGACCACGTCTAAACAAGGGCCAAGGTCACAAGCACTATACAGGGCACACCCGAGACAAAACAACTGATTAATTCTGGTCTCCAACACCGCCCTGAGCTCCCATCCCTAAGCTGCCTAGACGTCACCGTTTCCAACAAAGTGCCTACTGGGGACATCTCGCGTATGCCCACGGCACCGGCCGGCACCCGGCAAGCGGCGGCCGGGCGCTGACCCCTTAGCGGGCCCATTCCGCAGGGACGGCGTTTCGCGTCAGAGGCTACTCACGGGCACTTACCGCTGGGAGCCGCCGGACACCCCCGGTGCTGGTTCCCGTGAGACACCAGGGCGCTTCTGTAACGAAGAGAAACGTGAATATCGGCTGTCCCCCACCCCGTTCAAACAAATACGAGTAACAGCCTCTCCCCTCCCACCGACCCCAAAAAACACTTTTTGCGAGCACGCACACACACGCCCGCCCCAGGACTCCGAGGAGCTGCCCCC
>VYZV01027152.1:19961-42510 GCA_013401275.1 Pandion haliaetus | reverse complement strand
CTTTTGAAAGTTCATTACTGCTAAAAAAAAGAGCTTTTGACATTTTGAAAATGTAAAATTTGAACAATTTGAAAAACTTTGGTGAAGAGCTTACGAAGTGGTTGGCAATGACATGACTTCAGAATGTAAACACTCTAAATAAAAAAAGTGCCAAAGATTTCATCTGATATCATATTTTAGAATCCATAGTCACTAGAAAGTGTTTGTTTAATTACATGATTTCATCTCCAAAAACTGCAATTAAAGAAAATTCTGAACGCTAATGGTCTGACAGGCATTGATATTTCCACTGACAGACTTTCATGAGTTCACTGAAGTTCCAGAAAGATTTCACATCCATGCAACTGAATGCAGAATCAAAATGGTAAGTTTTTCTAGTACAGTGCATTTAAATGCAAATTCCATCTTGAATAAAATCACATTTAAATGGACCACATTACTCCAGTGCTACTGTCTAAAATATTAACTATATTGGAAAAAGCTGCATTTGACATTCATTAAAATGTATTACACTGTCATTTGAATGGACATTTTAAGTATTCATTGCATAAAATAAAAGGTAATGAAACAGTGCTTAGATGCCAAAAATATGTAATGTCATTCTTCTGACCATCTCTGTACCCGGTGAGAAGAATCTATTTTTATTGGTATTAGCCATTAAAATGTACCCTTTCCTGTATGGAAGAATGAAAGATTTAGCACTTCAGAAAGCAGAGCTAGATTCCACCTAGCCCAGACATGCCCATACAATATGCTGAAGTTGACTAAAAATTTTCACTCCCTGGGACTTGGCCATTACTGAGATTTCTGTGGTCAAAGAAACAGAGGGAAATCTACTGAATTTCTCTCATGTCACTCAATCAATTAACAGGTTTAAGGGACTACACGTAAAATTTGGCATTGTAGTCATCTTAGTGTCTAAGGAGAGGAATAATAATACCTATCTTAAATAAAAAGATCAGTTATTCTCTTGGCTAATAAGAAGTAGCACCATATAATGAGGACAGCAAATAGAAATACTAATCCATTCATATAAAGGAAGAACACAGTAACATGAGAAAAACCTATGGATATAAATCTGAGAAAGAAAAACACAGATAATTTACCTGGCAGAAGTAGAAACCCTAAAATTAATTGGATTATGGCCAAGAATTTGTTTTTATTAAGAATATCCCTTAAAAAGAGCAGTAGCATGTTATACCATGTAAACAGACATCCTGGAATAATGCTATTGGGATAAAAAAAAAAGAGATTATTACAATTTAGTGGACCACAAAGCACATCATACCTTTTCTTCTGCCCTCCCGACAACAGGTTGTGTAAATTACAAAACCCACATATTTCTTAATCACTTCTTTTTCCTTTACTGGACAATAATTATTCTTTGCTTGCTAGGTTTTGCATCTGAAACTTAACTTCGAAAATTTGCCACAAGAGTGTTATTTCACAGAGCCAGAATTTCAATGCCAGAATCAGCAAACGTATCAGAAAATTTCTGCTATGGAGTCTGATCTGGCAACTGAGCCCTGCCAGTATGTAAAAGGGCTGAGTACTCCATGCTATATTCCTGTGAATCACTATAACTAGCCAAAACAACAAATTGACCTTCAGGTAAAATTATAACCTGTCAATTTACAGAGACTGAGGCAATGACATTAAATAGTACTAAGGAGAATGCCAAGTTTTTCCAGATTTATTCAGTTCTACACATCATTGAGCTAAGTAGGAATTACAAACAAAACTTTAGCAGGAGCTTCCCATTTGAACAGGAAAGACACAGTCCATTTTCCCCTGTTTTTGGCTGACATAATTTCTAACCCTCCCTAATAAAGCTCTGGAGCACAGAAAAGTCACAATATGCATGAGATTGTTCTGTCAGTATAGACGGCTGAGTTAAAAATAAAGAAACTACTTGATGCTGCATCATTTTATTCCAAAATGTCATTTTAAAACAATGGACAGAAAGTTCCTATTTGGTTCCACTGTTCAACTTTGACATTTGGGAGTTAATATTTTCTGTCTTTGAATGATTCAGTTTTTAAATTTACATTGTGTTATAATATAAGGCAATCAATGAGAAATTAACTCCAATGTGGCATGCACACACAACATTTTTAAAAGGAGAATATTATTTTGTGATGAACTTTAAACATTCTATTTTCACTCTCATCTGGAAGTAAGAGAAATTTTGAAATCTGTTCCAAAAAAGGCTCTTCATCCTCTGCAAAGTTCTTGTTACCACACAGCCAGTGGGGCACAATGTAATTTTCAGTCCTGCAGATTTAGACGTTTCACTATTTTTCTCTTTGCTTTAAACATTTCCTGCTAGCTCCTGTGAATCACCAATGGGAGTTATTTGTATAAACGTGATCAGAGACTTTGAAAATGTTTCCTCACATGTGTCAGCAGGAAATAACAGCAGGAAAAGATGGAAAATGACAACAAATCAAGCTGCAGTGGCATTAACACCATCTTTGCATTTTTAAGTTGTTCCTTGGTCAACAACATTCTCCAGAACCTTTACCTCACCTCAGCGAAACAGCTCACGTTACCAAGGTAAAGAAACAGCTTCAGCAAAAGCTCTGGCAAGCGTCTACAGCATAGGAAAGTAGCAGCAGGTATTTTTCCTTCAAAGGTTAAGTAAACCCAGCTGCCTAAGATTACTCGTGGGGTACAGCATCTACAATTGCGTCCCACCAAAGCAATGTGAGGGTTCACCCCTAGCTGGTCCGTTGGGATAAATACCCTCTACTCCTCCAAGTAATAGATAAAGATAGGTGCATCCTGTTTAGCAGCTCTAATCGAATAGAGCGCTAACTTTCACTACACATGACGATGCCTTTATTCCCCTCAGCCCTTTCGGGCTCTGATACACATCTCTTTCTTTATGTAACTTATCACTGAACTTGCTTCATTTGAGAACAGATCCCTGTTTCACTCGGGGCATCTACAGTCACTGCCTTTGCAGGGTCACTTGGTGTCCACTGAATGCTGGTTGGGGAAGGTTGCCAGATTTTCTTTTCATGTTGGCTGGTGAAGGCTATTTTTGTTAATCCTTTTCTGCAGAACTAAAATTCCACTTAGGGGTTGTGTCACTGCTGTCTACCACCTCCCACTCTTCCCCCTAGTATTCCTCCACCAGTAAGAGTAACTTCAACACAAACTCAACCAATTCTAGTTTGCCTGTCCCTTCTCATTACAGTTTGATCTGACAAAATATGTATGCATACATCTGAGCTGTCTGACAAGGTTCTCCATTAAGACAATGAAAAAAACCCCAGAACTCTTTGGACATGATTCATCTCATAATAAAGTAGACAAACAAAATAGGTCAGACGAATCTGGCACTAAAACATTTTTCTGCAGTGACTTAAAATTATTTTTAGATAACTACTGGAAACCTAAAGTTAGAAAAAAATAATTCCACCCTTCTGTCTACATAAGTTTTCTTTTTATTATGAGCTGTGTTCCATTAACTCCTATAGTGTGTTAGACATACCCACATCACCCCAAAAGATTACAGTGTAGTATGGCTTGTAATTAAATCACTTATGCTGCTATGTATAAAGACATACATATTCCCACATGAAACTACCATGTTCTTCTAAGTCACTGGGTCTGAATGGCAGAAAGAATAAAGCATCTAATGTCCAATTTACTTAAGTGGGTGTTATGCAATCCTCCCACACAGGGCACTGTTCAGCAGAGGGTTTTTTTTTTTTCTTTTCCTCCTGAAAAAGGCTTAAATTGTAGGTTGTTTTAAAAAAAATGGTAGTTCACATCAATTCATTTTAATGTCTGGTTTTGTGATCCACTTTTTTTTCTCTGCTATAGCCAGTGCTTGAAAATGTAGCTTACAGATGCATANAATCTTTCTCTGAATGAGAATCAGGGTTCTCTGGGAACCTACTTGGAGGTTAGTAGCTAAACTGGTTGGTGGTGAGGCTTTTGAGGCACCCTGGTGTGACAGGTCAGTGTCAGCCCATTGGCTCAGGTCTCACCCATAACAAAATGCTGGCTGTGTTACAGCAGGGTTTGGAGGGAGAGGAGAAGATGAACGTGTACAAATCAGAGCCTGTCCACAGAGGAGGAGGATGTTGAAAGAATTAGTGTAGCTGTGTATGTGAGTGGGGGGGAATTGGGAAAGCAGACACTAACCCCATGCCTATTCAAAGTTCTGTGTAGATGCTGTTACAATGGAAGACCTAGAAATAATGGCACGGAACTACACTGAAATAGAGGAATCCAGTATGAATTGAATGAGAAGTGAAGCCTGCACAAGACTAGAGAGCGTAAAAGAGAGTATTGTAAAGCCAAGACAGTAGAGAAACAAAAATAACAATGTTGCCCTTTTTAGCCTGTATTTTAACATAACATTTCTTTTGCAGCTTTTTATTAGGTGGGAACTTCAGGCTTCAGATTGGATACCCCAATTCACACCGATCCCGATTTTACTTTCATTTATTACCTGCTTAATTTTACCACTAGACTGCATAAGGGAGTTATAACCTAATAGACCTAGGTCCATGACATCTAAATTCACTTCTGGTAAGCTAGCCACAGCATTTCTGCAGACTGAAATGCTTACCTCAGGAAAAAGTTTGTATTTCTATTTCCTAGGCAACTTTTCTAGAAGAAATAATACAGTAGATGAACTGCTCCCTAGGGTAAATGTTAGTCACAATGATCTTCTCTGCATTCATGTCCTCTGTGTTCATTACCACCATTAATTATACCTAGGAATGAAGCCATCAGCCACAATAAAACCCTAGTAATTACAGAAGTGCCACCTGCTTACTCTGCAACAGAAGCTGCTGGAGAGGTCATTTCACTATTTCATACTGCTTTTTTAGTGAATATAAAGTAAAATACCTTTTTTTATCCTTTGCTATGCACCTCACAATGCACAACGTAATCAATTGATCGGGGCTGATGGAATCTGCAGTGCTAACTGGGGCAGGAAAGAGAGAGAGTACTGATCATTAGTTTGGTTATAGGTTCTGATTTTGGTGTATAAGGGATCATGTCTTCAATGTTGCTTTCAACTATGAACATGTTAGACAAGAAAAGGGAGAAATATTTAAAAAACCCCAACAAACAGAGTCCTTCCTTTAACACAAATCAACAAATCTTCTGCTTACCAATGGAGTATGCTATGAGGAATGTATAAGCTGATCTCAATTACTACATTATATTTACAATAACCCCCTGGTAATATTCTTTCTATGGTCTGACAAGTCCGGTATTGCTAGGAGCATCTGACTTTATAAAAATAAACAGAAGCCTGCACATTACTTTAGGAATGCATATTTCTTTTTCACTTTTTTTTTAATTATAAAAAGTTATAAACTGTGATAATTAATTTAGGAGATCCTTGGTTAATGCATATTTCATGATGGCACCTTTAGGTTTTCAAGAATCCTAAGAATCATGTATGAAAGCGTATAAGAAATAGCTCTGGAAGTTTAGTGTAACATTAAAGTGGGATTATTTGAGTTCTATTCATACACACTGTCAACAGACAAACTCAGCCCTTATCAGTGGTGGAAAAAGGTTACCAGACTAGAAGGTACAATGCTTTTTAATTAAATATCTTTTTTCCTAGGTTTGTTCTATCCCATTTGGAGAATGCACAGGAGTTCTGTCGGGTACGTATTTCCAAGGTGCTTGGTGAAGATGTCCATGTTCTTTGCAAAGAAACTTTTTTGCAGAGTGTACATTTAGTTCAGTATTCTGCATGACTGGTATGTGGCTAACTTTTGAATTTGGCAGAAAAGCTACCATATGTCGCATCCCAAAGTTGGAGCGACTCAGGTTCGTGGATTTCCTTTGTCAGAATTAAGGTGAACCAACACCAGGGGAGTTCAAACAACAATCAACATTTATTCAACCTAGCTAACCTTGCCCAAGTACAAGTGAACTTATCAATAGGAACCTTGCATCATGTCTTTTAGCCACTGTTTGAAAATAGAAGAGAGGTGTAGAAAAAGAAGTGGAAAAAGGAACATGAAAGTGTGTCAGAAGGGGATCCCTCCTGTTGAGTCACGAGGTTCAGAGCAGACCCCCTTGCTTTCTGAACTCCTTCTCAAAGAGNGCGCCGAGCATTCATTCTTCCTTCTTTTATAGTGTGTTAGTCGGTGGTCTCGACATGCGCAGTTCACGTTCCTGGGCTTCTCTGGAATCGGTCAGTGAGCTTGATGGGGGGTTCATTGGGGAGTTGCCTCTCCTTCCCTGCTGGCATGACCACTCAAGATAGAAGCACAGTCCCATCCTCTGTGGAGCCCTCTCTTCCAGGCGCATACGTTGTGCTCCTTCTCATGGCCACTTAGGATAAGGAATTGCAGCCTTGGCTTCCAGGTGCATACGCTGTGGTCACTTAAGATAAGGAACTGCAGCCTTGGAGAAGTGCGGTCCCACCCTCCGCGGGGCCCTTCTCTCCAGCCACATTGTCCTGTTCACACAACTCAGGGTTTTTACAGAGGCATCTTTTCCACCAAAGTTCTTTAATGAATGTTTGAGACAATGCCTATAATTTGTCAGGCCGTCACACCATATGACTGAGCTATAGTCACTGCAAGATAATAAATATTTGTATACTTGCTTAGCTTGTTCCATTTAAATCTGCAGGATAAAAGATGTCACTTTTCATTTTTCATTATTACTGTACTTAAGCACAAAGAAGTAAAGAGAAACCCTTTGTACTCTTGTGAAATGTCCATTTAGGTGTTGTGGTTAGGAAAGAACATACAATGTAAGTGTCCTTATCAGTGCACTTCTGGAGCATTGTACAAAAACCTGCCCTCTCTTCAAGATTGCATGTATCTGAGGTATACTTTAAATCACTATTAATGCATGTTTATTGTGTTTTATAGTGTAATTTTGATTGAATTTAACTCTACAACTGGATGTCTTGGGATTCCTAAGTCTCCAGGTACATTTTCTGTTATTTTTCTCTTCTGGTTCTGTTATTACTCCCCCTTTCTTCTGCTCATTTTTCTTCCCTCTTTGTATCCAGAATGGATCTAACAGCATCTAGTATTCATTTGTCTCACTCTCTCTCTTCTCTAAATGTTTTAAACTGTTTTCTCTACATTTGTAACTAGCAAATATTTGGATCACTTGTGACTTAATTAAAAAAAAAAAGACAGAAAGACAATGGAATTATCATATCTAGTAGGTAAAGACAACTGATTATAGATTTAAGAAGATAATGGGTAAAGACAAAATCTTGCCTTCTCCAGTTTCCACTCCAGTTGTCCTCTGGATCTGTGCAAGCCGCTCAAACTCCATGGAGGTGGGAGAGGTCCAGGAAGGGCAAGACATGAGGAAGGAAAGGATGGCAGAATAAACTCTAATCTCTATTGCTTGTGTGATTTCTAACACAGAGGTCCACACATCATATCAGAAGACTATTATTATACTAAGTACATGGAAAGAAAACCATCCTAAAAATCCTGATACATAATCTCAAACCCATGTGATTAAAAGGGATCAAAGCTGAATCTTCCAAACAGCAAACATTTAGAACTGAAAGAGACAAACTAGAGATGTTTCATGTTCACTGAATGTGGAAGGTTTCTAACTCCTTTAACTTAAAATCAGGAAATCTAACTAAAATGCATGTAATGAGGAAAAGGGGAAAGAAAGGATTTGACGAATACCCAAGATTTATGAATCACAACCTCAGAATAAACAGAGAGCTTATAGAAAATGGAGAAAGATACATTTTATAAATTAATAAACATTGGATTAAAATGAGAATTGCATCTATCAAAATGAAAGTTGAACTCAGAATAAGTTTTTCTCTTTTTCTTTTTTGCAAAGCCTTTTAACTGTATAAACAAATATAGGACCTACAGTTAAATTAAGTTCTTTTGTGAGACTGATGCAGTAGAGATGAGAGATCTCTACATATGGCCCCCAAATCAATAATTTGTCCCAGAATAACAGTATGCAACACTGGAGCAAAGGCAGAATAATTAACAGAAACCTGGGGATGTAAGTTTTCATATTCAGATTGGAATCAAAACTTGAAGTGCTTAGCCTGGGAAAATAAAGGGAAGATAAAGAAAATAAGTCTAGGGAAAGGCAGTCTCCAGCCAGAGCCCTGGGAAAACCAGCACATGAAATGACAAATCCTCCAGCAAATATTTTAAACAACTCTGCTCAGTTGGGAATTATATCCTAGTAGCAAATACAGAAAAATAATACAGCAGCAAAAGATAAAAGGAAATCTAGGAAACTAAAAGCCTCAAAACATGCTAGGTTTCACCTGAAAATTTGAAGCGAAGAATCATTAAATACATGGATAAGATTAGGAATAAATAAACTCAAAAAGGTTTTAATAAAGACAGAATATGCCAAACCAATTTGGTGTCTTTGCATTATTTAGTTTTGATGTGATAATAGATTTTGTAGGCAAGAACCAAACTATGCATCTATTTTTTCTGGTCTTCAGCAAATCTTTGGCTACACTGCTAAACAGAACATTATTGGCTAAACCAGAAATAGATTTGATTATTTCACAAATAAGGCAATGACTACAAAATAATTATCACCTAAAGTATCATAAAAGAGACATCTGAATAATTTTATTTCAGTCTTCCCATATTTTCTAGACAACTTTTTACTTTAGTAGGCTTCTAAACATAATTTTCCATCACTGGAAAACCATTCAGTGTTCCATTTGAGGAATTCTTTTTTTCTTAGCATAGAAACAATCATACAAGACAACATTTACTGTATCACTCCTTCAAACCCTCCTGGGGTTATGATTACAGTAAGTGTTGTTTGTTTGCTGTTTGTTTTAAGAATATATATATGTAGAAGACAAATGTAACAAAGTAAAAAGCCAAAGGGTAATAAACCCTTGTGGCTTTCCTATTTAAAAAATCATGTTACTTCTTTGTTCTTGCCATTATTATTGCCTACAGTGAAGAAATTGCTAGGAAGAAAACCTACACACATTGAACTGTACAATTTCATTTTAGCTTGTTTTCTCTTGCAAAGCTGTTTTCTAAGAGATACCTCTAAAACAAGACAAGCCTGTATTAGAGTGTATTTGGCCACCTTTTTGATCAGCTGGTTCACATAATAAAAGTGCTCCAATAACTTGCAAAGTCCAAAGTAGATATAATTCCAGTTTCTGACCAGAACTTTGCACCTCATTATTTTCATGTGAAAACTAGCTGAAAACAAATAAACAGAGTTCACAGAGTATTTACTTTGAAGTCAGTGCACAAAGGACGAGAGAATAAACCCCACCAGAAACTATGGATGAGCTGTCCCATGTACTGTTATTTGACAAGAATTATTTTTTTTCCTGGGGAAATCAAAATATCCTGGGTGAATGTTAGCAACGCTGTCTGTAGAATACATCAGGATATCCTACCACAAGGAAAGGTCTAAAAAAAGAGTTTTCACAAAGTAAATGCAAAGACAACTAAACTAGCAGGAGAAACAGAGGAAGTGTTTTTAGGGATGAATTTGTATCTCCAAATGAAGCTAGGTTTTGATACACTACATGAATAAATCAGCATCATGCTATTGCATATTAAACCCTTGTGGGTTTAGATTTCTCTCTTGTGGTTTCTCCACAATGGACAGATTACTTAAATATTCTGCAAGCTAGAGAGAACAACTCTTCAAAATGGTTGTTTAGGCACATTGAGACAGAAAACTCAAGGTTGTGGGTTTTTTTTTTTTTTCCACAGATATTAACTAAGCCTCTCCTTTGTCAGAAAAGTTTTCTATATGTGAACTAATTATCTTTCTCTGGTGCAATGAATATTTAAATAATCCATAGAAAATGGCTCATTCAAACTTTGCAGTTTCTTCTCTGCTTTATACAATCTTCTTGCTTTTCCACTTCTCCAGAAATCTCAGACTATACACCCTTCCACTGTAATGGTCTGGTTTTATTACTTTCCAGCTCCTCCTGGTCCGTTTATACCCTTCAATAACTACATTTTGCATTTGAAGGTTTGTCTGCATATTCTGCAAAGACAGTTTTTCACCTTAGAACTGCACGACTAAGCTAGCTGTAGCACAAGAAAACAGGTTTAATGGCAATGAAACCTATGCACTCCACAGGAGTTCAGATGCCTCAAGATTAAAAGAGTAGATGCTAAAAGTGATTTAGCTCTGAAAATCCCAAAACTATATGCATATGTGAATTGAAAATATACCTCTATGCAAAAAGATTCTTACTTTTGACCATTAGAAGTCTATTTTGGTATAAAATTCTTATTTGGAATCAAATATATACAGCAATTTTCTACTAAGTTGGCAATGGCCACATAAAACTTCCAGACAGTAAATGGTACCCCACACCTATAATCAAGCAGTTTTCCTCTGAGAAAAGAAAATCCAGTAAGATCACTAGACAGTGGCATAATAGAAAAGCAAATGCCTACAGAAGATAATGGGAAGTGTGGAACCTAACTTAGAGGATCTTTCCAGAGAAATTCACCTCTTCCCATTGGATCCATAAGAACTCAAGGGTTGAATCAGTCCCCACAGTCACAGGACTAAAATTACATGCTTGGAGTAATTGAGGTGTATGCCCTTCCCTCTTTACCATTAGGAATTGCCACAACCTATAGTTAAAACCAAGGGCTACAAGTGATGTTTTTATTCTGTGGGCAATCTACATCTGTGTGCAAATGACTAAAAAATATAGCAAGTACTCTCCAAATCTGACTGTTTTATAAAAAAGTAACTGAAGCACTGCTCTGCAAATTCACATTAGCAGCTAGTGAGTTTGGAGAGGAATGAAACCTAGGCGGACAGAGATTTTTTTTAAGTGCTTGAGAAAGGAGCACTGGAAAAATCATGCTCAGGTGACATTGACAAAATCCTGTTTGTGATACTATGCCTATCACCTTCAAGAACACTATTCTTATATTAGATGTTACCTTATGAAAGTATCAAGGTCATTGTCAATTTGGCTTATTGTCAGTGGAAGCGTTTGTCACATTAAGTCAACCCTAATTTGTGTAACCAAATTCTGTACAATTTCAGTGAGAATTGCTTATTTATACTGGGACATATGTTCCCTCCCCTATTCATGCTAGTTATCTTTTAACATTGTTCTTTGTGAAAATAACAAATGAGTGGAACAGAAGAAGGTTGAATGCAGATGTCAGTCTGAGACTGAGATCAGAGACTTCTTTCACTGCACTCCTATTGTAACCGATGTTAAAATAGATTTCCATCATATACATAGTTTTCCCATAAAAATATCAAACTTTTTTGTATCTATAAGGCTTCCTAAATCTGCATTCAGACACTAACACACACACAAAAAAAAAAAAAAAAAAAAAAAAAGAGGAGGTTGGATTCCCATAAATTCTCCCTGGAGTTTTTATTTACTTCTTTCTCTGGGAGGTGCAGAACATTTTGTAATTTTACAGGTAAAATGATTCCATTTAGGTTCATAAGTATGTATTTTAGGAAGACCTTTCTTCAGTCTCCAAAACTCATTTAATCTTATAATAAGTAGGATTTCATGTTTATTTTTCAACAAGAAGAGGCCAATAAACATAAAAACTCACAATTGTTTCAGTTTTAAAACTGTATTGAACAATAAATAAATAACAAAACTGAAACTGGGATCTTCTGCATGGAGTTAGGTATTGCCAGATTCTGTCTGCTGGCCACATTTCTTCAAGGCAAATGGAAACAGTTTTCCATAAAAGATACAGATTCTGTCCCTACTACCCTTCAGGAGGGCAGGACAATGAAGAAAAAGTTGTATTGCTCTCCATAAAATGAGATGTGTAAATCTTGCTTATGATAGTAACAAGATGAAACCTTTTCTGAAACTCATCCAGATCACTCACTTGGCTCTACTTCAAATTAAATAAGATCAAGTTTTGCTCTGAACAGCTGATTTTTGGCTCTCTGTTTAGCTATCTTTTTATTTTCTTTGGAAACTTTGTCAAAGGAGTTAATTTTCATGGACTTCTGAAGCAAACATCTTGATCTTTGAGAAAAGGAAGGTTTCACTTTTATACTGCCAGTTCCTTGTAGACACTGTAGAAAGTGACTCTAGTATTTTTAATGATTAATATACAGAAATTCAGAGATTATTAACAAAGTGTCAGGTAAAAGAGTAGATCGTTACTGTATTAAGTTCTGCATTCAAGAGCTTAAAGTAAAACCAAGCAAGACTTTCCAAGGAAATGAAGTGTTGTGCACCTTTTATAGACACAAATTGGAGGCTGAGTTTGCAGACTAAACACTGAATCCTGGCTCCTTAATCAATCCTTTTATCCAGAAACATAAAAAGTGGAAGACAGAGAGGCACAATTTATGGACATTGAGTCTTCAGAAATATCTGCGATATTTTGATTACTAGGCAGAGGCAACTTCTGGTGGCTAGAAACATGCTGTGCACTTTCCTTTGCTTTGTAGTTCATCAGCTGAATAGAACAGTGCTTTAAAATGGGGGAATTTATTAGCTAATATGGTAAACAAACATTGTTGCAAAGTGAATCACCTCCTGACCGCTCTTCCAATCTGTTTTTAATTCTGATCTTATACTTACTAATCACACCGTATAATTTTAAAAAGGCTAGGTTTTTTATTTAGAGAGAACACAAACACCAAAATTGTTCATAAAAAAATAAAATCATATTTCTTTTGCAATACAAAATATTTAGTAAATGAACCAGCATGATCCTAATTTCCTTCTGTTACCTCGTATATTTAGAAGTGTTGAAACCTTTTTTGTGTGTTTGTACCAAAAGACCTTTCTCCACAGCTAGCTATCAACAGATGTTTTTTCTTTCTCACCCTAATAGTTTATAAAAAAGGACAACACATCCAGGAACTTCCTAGGAAAAACTGAGTGGACAAACAGAAGTAAAATACCAGGTAAGACATACCTGAAAATGTTTAATTAAAAAATATGTGTGATAGAGAACTTAATTTACTAAATTTCTTTCCCCACATATGTGGTTATCATGCAGAATCCAAAAAAGCAGGTCTTGTGTTGGACTAAATTTGTATTAGAGTCTGCATTATAAATCAGAATTTCAACAAGCTTAAAACTATAGCCAACAAATCCTATGTGAATGATGGTAATCTGCAAGTTTTTAATGCAGCAGCAAAGATAGTTCTTAAATATTTGTCTTACAAAGTTCTACAAAGTAAGTCCTTAGGTAACGGTAGTAATAAATCAGTCTTGAAATATTACATGCTGTATCTATTTCAGTCAGTGCTTACTGGTGATAAACACCAGTACTAATATTTTTATAAACAAACAACAGGGTTTTTTTGACATCTTGTTAACTCAAAGCGCTGGTATAGGCTTGCCTAAAAAATACACACATTTCAAACATCTAAAGTCCTATTTCTTCAGGTTTTCTCTGGAAAACAAAACTTTTCTTTCAAGCACACCTTCAGAGGAGTCAGCAGTGACTCCTTGTGGGGAGCAGGGCCTGGGGCCAGGCCCTGGAGCCCACCTCCTGGGGACTTCCCAACGCAACAGGGCAAGGTCCTGCCTACGCTGCCCACCCCAACACGGAGGACAGCTCTGCTTTGCGCAGGGCACTGGAGAAGGTGACCTCCAGAGGCCTCTTCCAAACTAAGCTTCTCCGCGAGTCTGCAACTCTAAACATAGCGCTGACAGGACTAGGAATTGATAAATGTCACTGAAATTTAGAAGAGCTTGGTTTGTTCATTTAGAAACTTGAAACATATTGTTTCTTCAGGTTTTTCTTCAGATATTGGTATTAATAAAGGAACACATCTGCACTCATCTTAAAAATCCAAGAGGCTAGCTACTAGTAAGCTAGTCAGCAAAATACATATGAACTTTGAATTAAGGATGGAGACTGCTTGTGAGCTATAAGTAGTAATAAAGACATAACTACCTTTTAAGTTTTAGAAAATCAATATTATTTTGAAGAAAGCTGTCTCCCTCAGCTGAGTTCTAATGCTGACCACTGAAGAAGAAACTTGTTATTATCTTGTTGCCATTTTATCCTCTCACTAAATATCAGACTGTCAAGCTGGAAATACATATGCACTTTTACAGGGCTGTCCTCATTTTAGCTGGGGTAGAGGTAATTTTCTTCTTAGTAGCTGGTACAGTGTGTTTTGGATTTAGTGTGAGAATAATGTTGATAACACACTGATGTTTTAGTTGTTGCTAAGTAGCACTTGTCCTAGAGGTAAGGATTCTTCAGTTTCCATGCTCTGCCAGCAAGCAAGTGCACAAGAAGCTGGAAGGGAGCATGGCCAGGACAGCTGACCCAAACTAGCCAAAGGGATATTCCATACCATAGACCGGCATGCCCAGTATATAAAATTGGGGGAGTTGGCCAGGAGGCACAGATTGCTACCTGGGCATCAGTCAGTGGGTGGTGAGCAATAGCATTGTGCATCGCTTGTCTTCTCTTGCTTTTTTGTTAAAAAAAATATATTCCTTTTATTACAACACCAATAACAGCAATAATAATAATATTTTGGTTTTATTAGTGTTAGTATTATATTTTATTTTACTTTAGTTATTAAATCGTTCTTATCTCAACCCACGAGTTTTACTTTTTTTTCGATTCTCCTCTGCATCCTACTGGGAGAGGGTGGAGTGAGCGAGTGACTGCATGGTGCCTCGTTGCTGGCTGGGGTTAAACCATGACAAGGGCATACGGAAAATCTTTAGAGCAACAGATTTTAAACATGTTTTACCTAGAAAACCTTCCAAAGGTACTTAAAATGTTAAGGTAGCTACAGCCTTACATGGGCATCGATGATGACACAACCATCCTGATTCCTCACACTGGAATCTAATCCAAAATGTACATTAATCCTTTTCATAGAGGCTATCAACTGCAAAATCCCAGCTAAACTCACCAACAATCACATTACCTTACCTCTGAGTATCTGCTTTCCTGCTTCATTAGAGCAAAGCAAGTTTACATCAACTCTGGATCTGATTCTTTACAATTCCATATAATATATTTTTTGAACTAAAAAAGGACTCTGGGAAGGAGGCTTCTGCTATTGCTATAAAGTAAATTGATTCTGAGAGCCACATTTAGCTGCTGGCTAGATATTTTACTTTTGAAATCTATCTTAGTTAATGAGGGAAAAAGAAGAAAAAAAAGAAAAAGCTGTGTTCTCTCAGGTTGGATCTATGAAACCTCCATCTGATTCAGTCTGAGCTACTGGAAAAGGTTAGCTCCCTACCTGAGATGTGAACTTTATGGAAGGCGAGTCAATCAATTACTGCATATGCAGTGTCCAAGAGCCTTCATCACCTGAGCTTAGAATTTCTTATCTAACCAGAAACAGGTGTAAGTCAACTAATTGATATGACCCTATCAGTCAGGTTTGGAAGTGATCTGTCCTTTGTTCCTGCAAGGACACAGAAACCTGTGCTTACATGCAGAGAAATGTTGCAGCATTCAGTTCAGACCTTGGACAACTCATAAAATAAGCTATAGTACAAGGGATCAGAAACACTTTGTGAAGATTAGAGGATTTTTAGGTGTGCTAAAACGATGATGAGTGTAGGAAATATTACGTGTAGGAATATTATGACTTCTATAAAAATATAGAAGTAATAAAGAAAATTCATTAGGAAATCTAAGACCCTTGCAGAGGCTTAAAATCTCATTGTGACAAGAAACCATCACTGGCTGTTATACAAAGTATATAAAAAGTTAGACTAAATTAAATCAAACAAAAAGATGAAGCAATACCATAATAAGGGTTGTTGGAGATTACAAGGTTGTAGTTTGAAACTGAGAAAGAACGTTCAGTGCAAGAGAAATTTGGTGAATAGAGTTAAGAGAAGCTAATTGTTCTGTCCATCATTCATTTCTAGAGTCCTTAATTTAACTTGGATGTGTATACGAAGAGCTAGCTTTTATCGTCTTTTTCTGCTGCCATCCAGTTGGAATCCCTCCAGCTCTCTTCTTTTGTTCAGTCACAGCCTGCCTTAAACAGATAAGATCCAAAAAAACCTGTTTGCCTGAGCTTACAAGGCAGACAAAGTAATGCTTTAAGCAACTCATTGACACTAGTTTCCTAGATTTCTGAATGCCTGATATACTGCAAACACAATACACAATCCTTTTTCTAGCAATAGGCAAAAGTTCAGTAACAGAAAGGGAAGCTGCAGTTCATATCTGCTGTTTTCCCCTCTCAGGATACAGCATCAGACACAAATCATATCTCCAGTGCACCTCTACATCTTCCCTGCCCCAAAAGGAAAATGCAAGGCTTAATACCAACTAAAAGTCACTGAGAATATTTTCCATACAAAAAAATGTCACTGGGGAAAGGAAAAATAAAGAGGGAAGTTATTAAAACCAAAACTTTTCTTCCAGCTTTTAAGTTTTAATGCTTAAATTACCATCTCTTCTAAAGATTTAAAACTGTCCAAATGGCTGTTTGCTATTGTATTGGGACAAAGGGTAAATAGATGACTCTGAAGCCTACAGCTCTGGGCCAATGTGTATACCAATACTGCAAATAAGAGAAATTCCTAGTAATAGCAGTATCTGGCAAGTCCCTTCACAGGAACAAAATTACCAGGAGTGTCTCCGAAGCCCTGACTTTACACTGCGTTGCTTTCTGGCTGTGACATGGGAACACAGGTCAAGAAGCCTGAGCAAATAAATAACGATCTCTCAGTAAGACATAAGCAGAATTTAATTTAAAATTTTAAACACAAAGTCCAGTGTGTGAATCAGAATAATATTCCACAGGTAAACACAGGAAGTTCCTGTATTCTAGTAATGTGGGGTGTATGACATTGCAGATCCAAAAGACTACTTTTTGCACTACAGGGAAGTGTGGGATGTCCACAGTGTAACATGGTAGTTGGAGATGGGAAGGTAAACATAGAGATTTTACCCTGATTTATCGATATACCACTGATCACATCTCGGGAGCTTGAAGACATTGCAGTCTTAAGACACATAACCATTTAACCATATTTTTAAAGTATCTTCTGAACTTATATATGCATGATATATACTGTCATATAGCAGAACAAGGATTAATCTGCACATATTGGTGTAACACAGCTTCTAAAAGCAAGTAAGATTCATATATTACTGTTATTAATAAATCAGTATTTATTTTTGGCTGTCATTTCATATTGGTTGGGCTCTTCTCAACCAGATGTGACCAGCTATATTGCCTTGGGAGTCATATACAAGCAAGCTTGCCCCTTCTTTCCCCCTACCTTTCTTCCCTTAGTCCCAAAGAGTAACCAAATTTCAGCATCCAGTAAATCAGCAAAGGGCCAGGACAGATAAGTACATCAGGGGACTATGCATACTACATCCTGCATGGTTTTTAGTCACAGTCCTCTTCTGCTGTCCTCCCAGCCACGGACCTCACCAGCCAAGGGAGGCTTACCCCAAACACCTATTGCCTGTTTGCTCTCACAACCTTCTCACACCCTGACCAGTGTGCCCAGCCTTGCAGTCACGTCTCCCATAGCCCCCACCCCACAGGTCCCTACTGCTTACCTGTCCCCAACAGAACACTTAACACAGTACCCTACTTTGCCATTATCAAGCACAGCCTGAGATCATGAAGATGTATGCAGTTAGTTTACTATTGCTCAAATCTCCATAAATCACTCGTAAAAAAGGGGACTTGGATGTGCTACTGTGGTTCTTAGCCATTTGAAATGACAACTTGGAAGGTAATTGTTGATCACCAGTAAAATATTGACAAAGGTGACATAATGATATAGCTAGAATACCTACAAGGTATATAAATTCTCCAAATTGTTTCGCTTATAATCTTGTTTCAGTTACTAAGAAACCCTTTTAAGAAAGGAAGAACATGATAGTCCAAATCCACTAGATGGTAATGGATCTCGAGCACCTTCAGTATGATACACCTTGGAGTTACTCAGGTTATCAGCCTTTAGTCACCCTGCATCTGGAAGATGAGTGACAACTTCTGGTCACTGAAGAGGTAAGCACTTCCAGGGGACAATCCTCATTTTGCATCACTGATAGAAGCCTCCATCCTCACCACTTGCAGGAACACTAGCCACCTCAGGGAGTCACAAGGTACAAGTATCTGACACAAGACATATTCGATGCGCCCAGCCCCTTTGACTGCCTCCTGGATACCTCATCTAAATCCAAAGTTTACAAACTAACTCCTTTCTCACAAAAATGCATGCAGCTTATGGAATTATCACTAAGCAAGCATTTATATGCTTGCGAACTAGATTATTCTTCTTTTAAATTAAATTAGCCACAGTGCCAATTCTTTCCCTCCTTCTTCATTCACATCTCTTCCCACAGTTTTGTAATTCCAGCAGTTGCCTTTTTGGTGACTGATTTTCCACCTCCCTCCCCCTATTTATCAGTTTTCCCTGTCTTTTTTTTTTCTGTGTTCCTGTTGGAGTCACCAGGTTTTCTCTTTCCTTTGGGTTGTGTAGTGTCATATATCAAGGAAAACCTGCTGGGAAAATACACAGATCTAGGATGTTCTAGCAAAAATGAACTTTAAAAAAATATTATGTCAACAAGAGTTATCTAGTATTAGAGAACCATTATGAAGTCTTTCTGAGACCAAGGATGCTTAAGAAACAGTAGGAATATTTCTTAATATGAAGTTAAGAGTTTAAATTTTTGGTCTATGTGAATTTGTTTTTACATACACACACACACAGATACATACATAAATACAGATGGTCACCACTAGTGCAGACTGCTGGAAAAGGAAGAGATTTAATATTTGAACACAGACACACACACACACACACACACAGGTGTGCATGTACACAGTTATACGCTATGTTTATCTTCTAACACAGCAAGGTCAGCAACAACAAAATCAAAGTCAGGCTACTAATGACCATGATTACTTTAGTTCAGATATCTGTATACCTGAGATCCAATAACTAAATTCCTTCAAAGGACTGTATAAACATCTGTAACTTAAATTACTTCAAGAGAAAGCTGCCAAATTATGGCTAGAAAAACATAAATTTTAAACATATTTATCTTAATCTTTATTATTGCATAGACAAATGCTCAAAATTTATTTTATCAGTAAAATGATGTTTCCCATACCTTATTTAATTAGAAGACTAAAGCAATCTGGGAGATGTATAATTTATTCTTTCTAGCAATAAATCATTATTTTTGCAAGTTTACAGGTAATGTATTTAATACAACAATGAAGTGATTTTACAGTGAAATAAATTTTACTCTGCCAACAAGAACAAAAACCAAATCTACCTGCAGTTAGCTACACAAATGTATATACTATACTTGAAATCAAGACTAGACTTTGATTTAACCACATATATTGAGGCTTAATATCCTATTTAAATTATGTTAACAAATTGTAGCTTCAAGGTCTCAAAACAAAAGGAATTAATAGGTAAGGCTGTCAATCAAACTCCAACACCATTGAAAAAAATCAATGAGAACATGGTAGCTATCTCACCTGTTAATCAGAAAGTCAAAAAGTCTGAGTACCTCACTGTAATGTAAAAAAGTGAGCAGAACTGGAAAAAAAAAAGCTAAAATGAACTCTGTGTTTGTTAGTATATATTACTGGATACCTTTGTTAGTATTTGCTACAGATACAATTTGTAATGGTGAAAAAAACCTTTTTTGATTGCCTGGCAAGTATTCTCAAGAATAAGCAAAGGAAGTAGGGTTTATTTATTTAGCTATTTATTTTCCTTGTGTTGGAGTGACTACCCTAAAAATGGTACTTGGATTGAAAAATTTAGGTACAGAGCAATAACGACTTTTTTCAATTGAGAGAAACAATTCTTAACTGCAGAATTAATCCATTTGGTAGTACAGTCACTTGACATTTTCACAACAAAGGGGGATCAATCCAGCTGGGGAGACTAAAACTTATTCTGTATATCTACATTCTTCCCATTATCATCTCACTGTTACCCAAATTCTTCAGCAGCAGTATCAGAGGAAGCTGGACTGAGCAACAGTCCATTTCCTTCAGCAAGGAGCTTAAATAATTTCATTAACTATGGCTTATGTTCAGATTTCCTAAATAGTCAAAAACATGCTCAAAGAAATTATATCTCAATAAACTGCTTTAAATCCATGTGTATTATCATCCTCTGCCCCTTACAAAGAAGTGATTTTACTAGAGAAATTGGAAAATGAAAAATTAACTTAAAAATAAAATATTTATCTCTTATTAAGTCTACATTTAATCAACGTGTTCACCTCTGATCTTTGGAGGCTTAACTCATACTGACATATTTGAAAATGCTGTCCTTAGTTCTAACTGATTTTGGTGACCAGTGATTTTGAAAAACAGAGCAGTTAGTGATTTTGAAACTCAATATGTGGGCTGAAGTAAATTGTATATAAAATTCACCCACTATTCATTAAATACTACAATGAATATATAGTAAATTAGAGTTCTTATAATTACTTAACTGCTGGATGAACAAGGGAATTTGAGGACCAGTTTATGTTGAAAATAACTTCTAACTCTGCTACTGATGCAAAAAACCCCTACTAGCATCTCTGTCCTCTAAGCTACTCTTCATTATTTGTGCCTATTAGAACAAGGTAAGCTCCTAAAATTTTGCAAAAAAACCCTTCTTCCAAGTACCTGAATCTAATTAACTTAGAACAACTATTTTTGGACATCTTTATCACATAGTGTCTATGTATACTCACCAGGTGCCATGAAAATGCAGCTGCCCTTTGCCCACTCAGTCTAGACCAATGTCAGAAACTGAAATCAGAAAGAGTACTTTCCCTATGTCCAATAAAGAACTCCTAAGTTTCCCCACAGAAAATTTAAGTACGGAAAGGGATGCTACTGAGTTTCTGACAAAACCTAATGATTTTGCCTTTAGCTAAGCTGTTGTTACTGTCCTTGTATGAGCTGTGTGAGTTCTTCAGATGTAATCTAAGAGGGTTCAGATATATAAAAAACATGTGATATTCTGTAACACTCACCACAACAAATTTCAGTGACATTTATACTAAGAAGCATTCTATTTGCCCTCTTCTTTTATAATTAAAGTCACTTCCTGCATAACTGGCACCTAAACTTTATGGCTTAAGTAATCTTCAAAAGCAAATGACTGCTCACTCACGCTTTAGAAGTTAGTTTTCCTTCTCAGTTTCTTTGCTTTGATGAGATGATACTTTATACAGGTCTCAGTGTAAAACCAGGGTTAGCAAAAGTAATTACCAATATCTTTTCACCAAAAAATAACCCCTGCATGTGTATTCTTATTTTTATGTAGATTTTTTCTTTCCATCAACAGTCACATACGAATAACACCTGCACACACATCTGAGGAATCAAAGAAAGAAGAAAAATGCTTGAAGTCACCTGCCCATTACCTGAAAAACATAGGCTTAGTCTGAAGAGTCGTATGTACAATCAAAGCATTTACTGCATGAAAAAAATAATTTTCTTTTTTTACATAATAGAACATTCATTTATGCAATCATTTCCTCAATCCATGTCTTCACAATTTTCTCGAAAACTAAATGGCTGCACAGTCTGATGTAGTCAGTAAACGCTAAAGCAATCAGTACCTAATAAAAGTCTAGTTAGTTGCTTTACACTTAATTATGTTTAGTCCTTTTATACAATGGGGTATAGTTAAATAGTTTGGGATCAACAGGTACTTCACTAGCTTAATGCTACTGAGTTCACTTTAAGATAATCCACAAATACAAGACCTTGGAAAATGAACAGAAATTCATGCTTTGTCCCTAGTCCTATAAAGTCGAACATGTAAGAATAAAGTGGAAAAGACAGTAAGCTCCTTCAGACATTTTTTTCAGTATCAACAACTTGTCTGAATTTCAGAACCTTTTTTTGACCTATTAGGTTCTGTTTATCCTCATCACATAGTTGAAATATTGATATGTTAACATCAGTCTTCAGGCTGTATTAACTGGTCTTAAGATTTCAAAAGAACATACACTTGGATTTTTTCCATGCTACCCTTAAAACATAGAAATGCGTTCCTCTCAACCTTTCAAATGGGAGATTTTGTTAAGTTTTGTGAATGACTTAACTCGCATCACTTGTACCATGGCACGTGAACTTACCATGTGTCCTGAGTTCAGCTGGGATAGGGTTATTTTTCACAGAAACCTGGTAGGGGGCACAGCCGGGACACCTGACCTGAGCTAGCCAAGGAGCTGTTCCATACCATGGGACATCATGCTCAGTATATAAATGGGGAGCGGGCTGGGGGGAGCTCTCTGCTCTCAGTGGGGGAAGTAGCGGAGTGTTGTGTTCCGGGTGGTGAGCAGTTGCACTGTGCGTCACTTGTTTTTTTGTATGTTCTTTTCTTAGTACCGTTGTTGTTGTAGACCTGCTCCTTGTTTTGTCCCAGTAAACTGTCCTTATCTCAACCCATGAAGTTTTGTTTTTTTTTCTTTTCTTTCTCCTTCCTGGTTCCCCTCCCCATCCCACCGGAGGGGGGATGGAGGGGTGAGTGAGCAGCTTCGTGGTGCTTTGTTACCAGCTGAGCTGAGCTGAAACCATTACAGTCCTTTTTGGCACCCAACATGGGACACGAAAGAGGTTGAGA
>VYZV01027152.1:174-19246 GCA_013401275.1 Pandion haliaetus | reverse complement strand
CCCCATGGTGGAGCAGGGGACGAGTGAGGAATCTTCCCCCTGAGGAAAGGAGCGGCAGAGACGATGTGTGGCGAGCTGACCTCAACCCCCATCCCCTGTTCCCCTGTGCCGTGGGGGGGAGTAGGTAGAAAGCATCGGGAGTGGAACTGAGCCAGGAAGGCGGGAGGGGTGGGGGGAGGTTGTTCTGATGTTTGGTTTCCCTTCCCAATACCCTTGTGTGTTTGATTTGATTTGATTTGTAGTAAATGAAATTGATTTTGTTTCTTCCCCAAGTTGAGCCTGTCTTTTGCCCGTGACCATAAGTGGGGAGTGATCCCTCCCAGTCCTTGTCTCGATCCATGAGCCTGCCTTTGGATTTTCTCCTCATCCCAACATGGCCAGGCGAGGGGGGTGGGGGGTGAGCGAGTGGCTTCATGGTGCTTTGTTACCGGCTGGGCTGAAACCACGACACCATGGAACAGGGATCTTGCAGCTGAGTTAATCAGAGACTCGGTGTTTGAACAGACAGGGGGCAGTTACCACAAATAGTGAGACGGAACCTGCTTCACAGGCAAATTCAGAGCTGGGTCAGTACAGGTGTCAATGCTGTATTCACCTTCTTCCTTGCTTCTCCTAGGTTTAAATAGGACTTGCAGTCTGTTGCTCATCATTCTTATTTAAGTAAATTTCATTTATCCTTTAGTCACGTTTACACTTCATCCTGTGGTAACTTGAAATGTTAACTAACACATTAATCTTTCTATCTTGATTTCGGTACTGTTATTTTTCCACATGCATTCTGTCACAACTGTGCTCTGTACAGCTAGCAAAACCAGGCATTGTCTGTAGTTTAGCTGCAATTCATTTTTGAAATGCTGGATTATCAGAAAACCTCAACAGTAGGCAACAGAAGTCAATGTTAAGTCATTCTTTGCTGTGGTCAGTATAACTGATTTTCAAAGCATCTCCTCTCTGCTGATCAGTGCTATAGAAGACTTTATAAGGCTTCTGCTTTCCTCCTAAAATTATCTCAGGGGTCATTTGTTGCCCTGCTCACGCACCTGCATTTGGCAGCAGGAGCTGGTAGGTCTTGGGTATATTTGTGTGCAGTCTTCGCAAGGATCACACAAGGTTTTAAGGGTACACTGCTTTCTCCCCAGTCTGTTACTACTCAGAACCAGCAATCCTGACCCCTATCCGGCTTTGTTTTATATCGCACTGGGTGAACGTCTTTGAATTTCTTTTTCTATAAGCATAAGGTGACAGGTAAAAAAAAGTTTGTAGGCATAATTCTATCAGAAACTCCCTTTTATTATTCCATTCAGCTACACTCAAGCATATAATAATTCCTCCTCCATAAAGTGCCTGTACATACTTTGGTCCTGTGTTCACCCATTACTAATAGCTATACAATCTTATTTTGTTTATAACAGAATATGGGCTTTGTGTTTTATGCTTCTCTATTATGCAAATAAATGCACATAGTCCCTCTAGCTTGTAGACTGAATACAAATTATTTCCCTGTCCTGGAGTTCAATACATGTTTTAAATAGCTTTTTATGAAGACATATCACATAGATACTAGTGGCAAAGAGAAAATATTTAAAGTCTACTGTCTTCAGAATGGAGACATTCACCCTTTTCTTTGAGACAGGAGATGCTTTAAGACATTTATTTTAAATGTCTGATGAAATAGACTATTTGAGCTTGGAAGAAATGAAACTGTCTCTTCTGCGGTGTTTTATTTATAAATTTATTTTCTTTTTTTGTGTTGACTTCTTTATAAGCAACGCTGAATCTTCACTCAGAAATACTTGAATCAAGAGCTTGAGAACATTTACATTTTTACCTGCACCTTTTCTTGCACAATAGTTCAGAAAATAAAGCCTCAGAGGAAAATCATGGCAGCTGGACTAGCTGCTTAATTCTTAATGACCATTGTCAAATTAAGAATGCAGCATCCCCAAATGGTGGCAGTCTTTGAACCAGTTAAGCTGTATCTTTTCCTCATTCCAATAAAGGTACTGGGAAGTTGAGAGTAGCAAACATACTCTTTCTTCTGTTCGTTCTTCAAGAGCTAACTGTACAGCCCCTTGCTCCATCCCCCTCATGTTTCACCCTGGTGTTAACACTGAGCTATAGCTAAATCATTGCCACTGACAATTCATCCAGATAATTTCAATTTGCTGGTAATCAAGTAACCATTAGTGTTAAGTGACACGCACTTTCATGATGGATGCAGTGATTTAAACATGGGAAGCAGGGAATTGTGAGAACATAAGTGCCTGTAAGTATTTGCTTATACAGCTTCAAGGTCACTACAAGTGGACAGATTCAGTAATTGGATGACAGTAACGAAGAGCAGAAACCTAGACAAAAATAATTCAAATAATCAGGTTTAGAGAGTATTAGATTCTTTTCCTTTAGCGCTGTCAGGAAGCAACAAGGGCAGGTTGCCCCGTAAAGAAAGGTGAGCTGGGACCTGAGCATCACAAGGCAGACAGGGGCAGCATCCTCCCTGGTAGGGAGCCAGGAAACCAGGTCAGAAAGTCAGGGTCAGGATCAGGCCCAGTGATGGTAACCAGGATCAGCCAAGAGCCCAGCAAGTCTATAGTGATGAGGCAGGCCCCAGGTCAAACCAGAAAGCCAGGTCAGCTGGTTGGGATGCAGATCAGGATCAGGGATGTATGAGGTGGGGTACAGATACAGCACCATTGTGGCTGTAGCCTAGCTCAGACAGGGGCCAAGCACAGGAGCCTCAGATCTTAGTCACTGCCCCAAGCACAGGTGGAGGGAGCTGCTGCGGAGGCTTCTTCTAGCTTTAAAACAGCCCTTCTCAGCGAGATGGCCTCCAACTACTAGTTAAACTCCTACAAGGGTGAAGGGAAACGTACTCCTGAGATACTTCACGATTCACAGAACTGCATGAAATACAAGGTCGTGAGACTTTGTCTGGTCAGGCCTTCTTTTAGAAAGAGCAAGAAAGGCCACTTCCAGTTATCTTTTCAGGTTGCATAGGCAGCAGGTACCTTAATTAAAAAATAAAGACCAAACAGACCTTTCTACAAATGGAGCCTTACTGTAGCAACTGACAATTTTTAAGCAATGCGCTCCACTTAAAAACATGGCGCACTACATCAGCGTCTCCATATTTATCTGTTTTGAATAAGGCAGCAGCATTTGTCTGTTGCTGCAAAGCTATTATACTTAAATTTGTGTATACACAAAATAAACAGTGACAATACCTCAATAAAAATCCCTCTCAAAATAAATTAATCTTGGTAACTGAGACTAGGCAGTTACTTTGCATATCACCAGAAGGTTTAAACTTAATATTTAAAGAAAAATCTGTACTTGAGGAAATTACAGGTCTCATACTGAAACATTTTCAAACCAGATACTTAAATAGGCTTCTAAACAAAAGCACTAGAATAGCTAAAAGCAAGATCTGCCCCAAAATTATTAATGGCCAAAGTATTCAGAATTTCACTAACAACCTATTTCTCTATATAAAGCCTTGTTATAAGCTTTCAAGAAGATGTGACCATTACGGAAATTTTGCAAACAAAGGGAATCAGTGTTTTTGTGGAAGGAGACAATGCTTCAAGTTACATCTCAAAATTAAACACGAAGAAACCCACAACCCTACCTAATTTTACCTGGAACCAAAGCCAAGTCAGGGATGCACTGAAGTGCTATTTTGCATTTCTCCTGTGCAGTGAAGGACTCTTCATCAAAATATAGAGACTAAAAGTACACGATGTTTCTAGTCTAAATCCCTGACAATAGAAATGCATGAAGCATCAGGAACATGCCCAATGTCTAAATGTGCAGATGAGCTGAAATTCATCTTTCACTAGGTTTTTGGCAACAGAGCAGCTTAGACCTAATTCTACCAGCGAGTTGTGGTAATTTAAAAAAAATACATTGTATTCATTGTGACATTTTTTATTCAGTAACTACATATTTGAAGTGTTTTATCCTTCCATGCATGGTGATATAAAAACTTCTTTCAATTTTTCCATTCACTATTGAGAAAAAAAAAGTCTATAGCAGTGACTGAATGATAAAAACAACATCTTCCCACCTTGTACAAAGATTCATAAGAGGGATACCTATAAAAATTTAAAGCTTTAATAACATTATTTTTGGTGAAACTGTAAACCATTTGGGTTTTTAAAATATTTTGAGACAAAAGACAGAAACCATATCTCAACTAGGAGTGGCAATAAGTTAAAAAAAACCCCCACAACACAGGATTTGCTGTTCTCCCACTGCAGCATACTGCAATTTTATTACTCTGGAAGAAAGTGGATTTTTCCTTTTATATAGCAAGGTTCCATTATGTGTCCTCTTTGATCTATGTACATTTACATCGCAACCTTTGTCTTTTAAGCTAAAACTTCTTCACTGAGAGCACAAACCATTTGGAAGTTCTTTATTCTCAGTCCTATCTTAGTCCTGCTCTTGTAGTGGTGCTCAGCCATTTGTGGCAGATATACTGCAGAATCTTTATTAAGCCCATCTGTTCAAATGCCTGTTTTCTCTACCCCGTTATGAGAAGTCACTGTTTTAATAAAGTCATTGTTGGGATGAAGATGAACAGAAACTGAATGAAAGCAAGCTTTTATAAATACATACTACTTTTTTTTCCCCGGGATATGGCATTTTTCTGTTAACATTCATAAAGAATAATTATTTTAAAACCAAAATAAGCTGTGTACAAATGAGATGCATAAGCTAGTAATCTTTAGCAACAGTCTGGATAGGGAAATATATTAAAGGATTTATCTCTTTTTTCTTTTTTTGTAACTTCTACTCCAATTAACATATTTCATTCAGCCTTGGAAACAATGCAGTTATAAAAACAGTTATCAAAATGAGGTAATATTACTGAACTAAGAATCATGCATGCTCCATCAATACAGATGGAAATTTCTGACCTCCTAAAATTAGATAAATGAGAAAATGCTCCCACTGTTCATCATCATAAAATGTGTTGCAGCCGTAGGACCAAACTTTGTTTTCTCATTCAGGATTTTCAAGTCAACAAGCAAAGAAAAAACCAGTGCAGCCTACATGAATAAGGTGCATCAAGGATTACAAGTTTTGTGATTCAAGCTATGCACCCCACCTCTATTCTATGCACCAGCAATGACTCAATTCTGGAAAACAATGTGCATGCTTACTCTTTTTAATATATATAAAGTTCACAGTAGGACTAAATTATTCATTAAAGTTCTAAATTCATAGGGACAGCTAAATCCTAGTAACTAATAAAACTGTAGAATACAAAATATCCGAAGAAAGGAGAATGAAGTGCAAATATGAAACACAGAAAGTTACTCAAAAAAATAACGAAAAGATGGGTTGGTGAACAGCAAGCAGCATAAGGATAATTTTAGAAATGCAGCACTGTTTGCAAAACTCTAAAAACGTACAGCGGGAAAAATTACCCTAAAAATATCAAAACCTTAAATGCATAACGTCCACTCTCAGCAAATTGAAAAATAGGGCTGTGGGAGAAAAGTATTAGCTGAGAAACCTTCCACAGTCTTCACCTGTGAAGCCTGGAGAATAATGCAAAGCAGTGCTCTGGAGCGAATGTCAACCTGATGCTATGAGGGATTAAAAGGAGCACAGAGTGTTAACAAGAGAATGTTATGAACAAACACAGAGATAATTTAAATAGAAACTTGCCAGCAACATTAAGGAAAGGAACAAAAATAACACACAAGTCTGCACATTTAATACATGTTTTGGATGTAAAGTTTCCTTTTTAACTGATGCTTTTGACAGCACATGATGGCACTTACGGTGTGGTACTGTGGCAAATGCCACCAGTGGTTCATGGTATAGTAAAATGAAGACAGTTTGTGAGCTCATCAAAATTATCTAGTAGCTTGGAAGAAAAGTAATTTGTGAAGGTAGAAATACAACAGAATACTGCTGGGAACAAGCAGAATCTCTCTGCAGTCTTCTGTCCCTTGAAGGAGTACAGAATAGCAATAGAAGCGGGAATGGAGAGAAGCTGTTAACAGAGGCACACAGGAAATGTAGGGTTTGTGAACACAGGTCCTTTGCAAAATTCAGGATGGCAGGCTGCCCTGACAAGGTGGAGGAATGTGCCAAGAACTGCAATAGGCCTGTTTTCCCACAGATGAAAGAACTATTTCCTAGTCTGAGAGAAAAAAAAAAAATAATTCAAGAAATATCTTTAAGTAAGGTTAAAATTGCTGAAAACCAAAAATGTGAATGAGCAATTTGAGATGTAAAAAAAATGCTCAGTACACCAAATTTAGGACTGCTGTAATGCCAGCCTTTACCAAATCTGTCCACTTGTGTTTCAGTTTCTAGACATGTTTTGAATTATCTGGTCAAATAAATAGATGTTTTGTTTATAAAACTAGTAGAAATAATACCACTGGTACTATTTAGCATTGCAATCCATCATGGTGAGAGAGACAGACTGTGAAAATTAGAATATTACCTACCCTTAGGAACAGCTTCTCAGGCTTTCCATATTATGAGATTTAATCTCAGTCCATTTCTAATATTGAAATCATTGTTGATTCAAACTTCAAATGAAAAAACAGATTTTTCTCCCTTGCTAACCTTCTTTAAGCCAGTTTTTATAGAAATGCCTGGCGGCAAACATATTCTTGGCATTCTTAGCTTTTAAGGTGGGCTGCAGCTCCAAGCAAACGCTGCGTGATCCGGTCTCCACTTAGATCAGACCCAGCTCTGAAGTTGACTAACAGCATTGATAATTAAACATCAGCATTTTCATCACATGCCACAAAATCAATTGACTTGTCATCTCTGCAGCTCTAGCTGACAGTGAAACTAAAGCCCCTTTGAGTGTTTGAGTGATCCCAGTGTGGGATTAGTAAAACAGCAAGTTGATGCTGAAAAGGCATGCCCTGAGAGCCAGTAGTAGCAGTGAGCTCATCACGAGGCAGAGGCACACTTACTGGGGCTGTGGAAGAGCCAAGGTCAGGACAAAAAGAGAGAAATCCATGCAATAAGAGATTAGTTCCTGGGGCTGTTCTTTTCTTTGCAGATTGCAAATATTCTTTATAGGTGTAGCTCTGGGGATTTATATACAGAAGACTTTTCATTTTCTTTCTCTTCTTTTGCTTCTGCTAGAATCTTTGTGAGCTCCACAAATAAAAAACCTTAGAAGTACAGAAGGGATTAATACAGGATTACAAGAAGAAGATTACATTTCTCGATCCTCTCATATCTTTTTTTTTAAATGTATATTACATTGCATGTATTCAACATGATTCCTTTATGCAGAGCCATATGTTAATATAGCTGTTAAAAGAAAGTAATTTTTTAAAAGTAGCTGAGATTTGCGAAGAATTCTAAGAAGATTTACTTAGCTTATAAAGAATGTTAACAGGACTATTCATTAAAACTCTAGAATAATTTAGGATTTAAGTGTGTCCTTACATCATGCATGCTTTGTATTTGGCTTTGTATTTGGCTGTTTAGATCCAGTATTACCTGACATTATATTTCTTCCCTTTCCTCCTTCAAGTACTTCATGCCCTCTGACATTCCTGTGTAATAGAAGTTCCAGCACAAAATATCACGGACTCTCCCTGCTCCTTTCATCCTAAGAACAATATTTCTTTGAGCTTTTCCAGTCACCAATATTTGGTGATCTGAAAGGTCTGATACAGCTCCTACTGAAGTCAGTTGAAAAACTTCAAATAACAATCAAACAGGCTCCCCAATTCTCTGTACACCCTTTAATCCAGCATATTTTAAAAGGAAAAAAAAAAATCCAGTGTTCTTAAACAAGTACAGTAATAGTAACTTCCTTACAGTTAAGGCTCGCAGAAAACATTACAAAATATGAAATAATTTCAATGTTTCTGCATGCTTTAACTCAATTGAACATAACAAACTGAATTCTGGTTCTCACCTGAGACATGCAATAAGCTACACAGCAGAAATGGCTAGTGTTGCAGTTTGATTAGATTACTTTCTGTCTATGAGGGACTGGGCTAAGTCCCCTGCCATTACTCCCCCATTCTGTACTGCCAGTCCGAACACTGGTATCCAAAAGTGAAAGGCTACTGCCTTGAAATACTAGCTTGCAATTTGCAACTCCTTATCTTGCTTGATGAATTACTAAATTTAAAAACAAAGCATGCTGTTTCTCATTTGATCCTCCAGAAACAGTTAAATCTAAGAACTCACAAAGATCAACAAATATCAAATTCTAACAGAAGATTTAATAGGGTCAAATCACCTTTTCTGCTTCTATAAGCACACACAACAGAAATCTGGTAGATCCTGGCATGGGTTAGATCTAATTTCTTGTTCTCATTTCTAGGTAGAGGAGCTATTAATGTAGGTATATTCTGTAGGAACAGGATCAGTCGTTTATAAAAGGAAGAATGAATAATTAGTAACAGAAATAAAGGTTCTGTGGAAAGCTCCTGCTGTTCATTTTGTCAATCTGTACCATGCAACAGGTGTGCAAAACTGAAGGTCAACAGAAAAAAAATGTGGAGAGATACAGGGGCTCATATAGGTACTCCACACCATACATGTCTCTGCATCATACAAGCTGGCTCATCCCCTTTTTTTTTTCTAAATAACTATCAGGATAAATAACCTTTTGTGATAGAGAAATTCAGGAAAAACAGGAAAAAAAAATCTACGTTTTTTCTCTGAAATCAGCTCTTGCAAAGTTCCTTTTGGCTCTTACCCTAATTCTGCTAGTTCTCACTCAGACCTTCTCAAACTTGAGCTCATCAGTCTGGGATGCTGTCAAAGCTGTTGAGTGAGAGGGGAGGAATTCCTTTCTTACACAAACTGCTCCATGTACAAAAATTGAGAAAAAAAGTCTTCAAAGACATCCAAACATTAGGGAGGAATATTAGGGATTATGAGAACCCCTTTCAAGTTGTACCTAACATGTTCCTCTAACTCCAGTTTGTTGCACCACTGCAGAGCAGGATAGGAGGAACTATGACACATCCACCTCACCTTTTCGGAGAGCAAAAATAAAGTTAGCAGAAATAAGCAAGCCCTTCTAGGCTACTCTCCATTTTTCTGAAATGAAATGTATTTTAAAAGCCTCTTAGAAGGAATAATAGGCAAACAGTATCTTAACAAGTAAGCAGCATTAACTTGTCAATAATTCAATTAATCAGCTGTTATAAGTAGTCAGATACTGATAATTTCTGCAGATATATCAATGTGCAAGGTCAACAGCAGAGTGATATGAGTCACCTACCTTTATAAAGATTTGAACCCTACCTGTTACATTTCACATAAGCTCCTTGCACTCTGTGTTACTGTAAGCATAAATAACATGATATACAAGAGCCTCATGCACAATTCAAAATGTAAGAGGGCAGGCCCACTGCATGCAGGTATCTCAATTCATTGTCGGATTCCTCCTCTTCCCCTAGCAGTGAGAAAGTTGCTTGCTCTGCAGCTGTATCCTCAGGTGGTAAAATGATCAGTTGTTTATTTGTATTCACTGATCTAAATGCTTCTTTCAATAAATGTGGGTAACTGCCTTCTCTGGGATCCTAAAACCAGGCAATTGGCTGGAAGAGCTGTGAAACATCTCTTCCTACTGGGTTAACTCTTCCTACCAACAGGCTTTTATTTCTTGAGGTTCTTAAGTACGTAGAATCCATCCTTTATTATCTGCATGAGTGTAGGCCTCCCTGTCACCTGTGTTTGCACAGAGATTAGACCTGGGCTTGTTTTATTTCAGGCTCTGCAAATTCAAGCAGAAGCAGATGCTTCACTTCACCTACCTAATCTTGACTCCCCATTTTCTCTTCATGAAACATTCCCTTGGGACAGAGTCCACTCCAGCAACTTGGGATAATTCTGTCCCTCAAAATGTTTTTGCAGTCAATAAGGAACAGTATGTGAGATGAAGAATACAATGAAGTTTTCATGTAGCGCTCTTTTTAGTGTGGATTATTCTTACTGGATAGACAGAAAAAACCTCATGGATGATAGATGTGAGGAAAGAGATTGTCGGGTTTTAAAGATAAAATTTCCAGGTTTTTCATCAAGACCCCTGTATGAATCTGACTTGTGGCTCAAAGACATGAGTAACATAAAAGTTTAGGTTCTAGCTGTAGCGGTTTTATTTATCCTGCAAACATCAGGCTAGGAAATAGGTCAAACAATTTTATTTTGTTCTGTTGTACCACTGTTCCTCAGTTCTGAGGCAGGGGAGATTCTTATAGGAATAAGAGTAATCCTACCTTTTACCTTTCAATCCATGCTGTCCATAGAGAGATTTAATAATGGATAACAGTGACTGATCATTATAATGATGGACAGCTGAGACTGCTAGGAGCTGAACTAAGAGCAACAACTAATTTCAAAGACACTGGATACAGGAACTTAACACTTGCTCTCTAAATTGTATCTCTTGCATTATGCTCCAAAAAAGCAGCAAAATAAAATAAATACAAATGAGTGACAATACATATTCTATTAATGATTACACCAGAAAGTCTTATGTGAATCATACTCAATACAGGCTGGCAGTAGAAAGAAGCCTACACCTGAGCCTATCACATGGTCCATGCCTGGATATTTAAACCAGGGAACTGAAAATATTTATCTCCTTTTACTAAACGCCTGATCAAAGTCATCAAGCCAGGTGTTTCAAGCTTTAAAAAAAAATAATTAAAAATATGTCTATCTAGCTCCAAAGAGTTGAGAGATTTTACAGCATCAACAATGCTTTGCTTCAGGGAGCAGTGGACTCAAAAAACTGAGTATATATAGTTTAAAGTATTTATTTTCAGTGTAATGATCAGTCCCTCCAATGACCATCTGTTGTCCTTTGCTTATTATTATTGTATAGCATTTGAAATATATGTGCTTGTGCAAGAACAAAATTAAAGCTTGTCTAATATACTTAACACACTCCAGACACAGTATTTCCCATAAAAATTAATTGCAGGCATTTTTACTTTGAAAATATACTTTTTAATACCTTAGGATCATTCTATCATACATGCACAATATTTTACTCCATATGTACTTGTAGTGAAACCAGTGGGACTACTCAAAAGCAAGAAACTGAGCAGGGCTGGCCAAATTTGGTGCTTGGATGACTCATATACACTGTCAAAATACCGGTTTTACTGAAATCAGCAAGACAGCACCCTCTACGTACAGTTTGGTCAGCCTTACAGTTTAGTGAAGGCTGTCTGAATTCTTCCAGCCTATACCTGTTTTCTTTCCTTTTTCAACATCTTCTTACTCCATTTTCATTCCTTTCTTCTGTTTCTGAGTGTTTTAAAGACAGCAATGTATTTAAAACAACATTTTAAAAACCTGACTGTCCTTAAGGTGTCATCTTACCCTTTTTTTTTTCCTTCCATAAGGCTAATTTCTCCTTCCATCTCTCCCACAAACTGCCTGTTTCCCGTTCTTTATGTCTTACTTGCAGTTTTTTCCTCTTCTGGTAATAATCTTTTTTCCATTCTCTTTTCCCCCCTCACAATAGACCCTCAAATTATTCAGACACTAATTCTTTCCTTACTTTTTCCAGTGCTACACAGCAAAATGCCACAAAAATTGCTGTGCACACATTCTTAGCCAACTAATGACCATTCCCTGAGGAATTTGCTAATCCCAACATACCAAACTGAGTATAGCACCAGTGATGTTAAGAATACAGATTTACCAAGATTTCTCTAAAATAAAGGGTGCAATATTTGTGCCCTGCACCTGGAGGATTGAAAGCAGAATCAAAAAGTGTATACAGAAAAAGGAAAAACTGGTTGTGTATAGTACTCTGGACTTCGGGAGAGCAGACTTTTGCTTCTTCGGGGATCTGCTTGGTAGAGTACCATGGGATAAAGCTCTGGAGAGAAGAGGGGCCCAAGAAAGCTGGTTAATATTCAAGGGTCACCTCCCCCAAGCTCAGGAGCAATGAATCCCAACAGAGAGGAAGTCAGGCAAAAACATCAGGAGGCCTGCATGGATGAACAAGGAGCTCCTGGACAAACTCGAACACAAAAAGGAAGCCTACAGAGGGTGGAAGCAAGGACAGGAAGCCTGGGAGAAATACAAACAAATTATCCAAGCAGCGAGGGATCAGGTTAGGAAAGTTAAAGCCCTGATAAAATTAAATCTGGCCAGGGATGTCAAAGGCAACAAGAAAAGCTTCTATAGGTACGTCGGTGGACAAAGGAAGACTGGCAAAAATGTGGGCCCTCTCTGGAAGGAAACGGGAGGCCTGGTTACCTGGGATACACAGAAGGCTGAGGTACTCAATGATTTTTTTGCCTCAGTCTTCACCAGCAAGTGCTCCCTCCAGACTGCCCAAGTCGCAGAAGGCAAAGGCAGGGACTGAGAGAGTGAAGAACCGCCCACTGTAGGAAAAGATCAGGTTTGAGACCATCTAAGGAACATGAGGTGCACAAGTCCATGAGATGAGTGGGATTGAGTGTGCTGATGAGATCTGTGGGTCCTGAGGGAAGGTGGATGAAGTTGCTAAGTCACTATCCATTGTATTTGAGAAGCCGTGGCAGCCCAGTGAAGTTCCCACTGACTGGAAAAGGGAAATGTAACCCCATTTTTAAAAAAGGAAAAAAGGAGNAGATCAGGTTTGAGACCATCTAAGGAACATGAGGTGCACAAGTCCATGAGATGAGTGGGATTGAGTGTGCTGATGAGATCTGTGGGTCCTGAGGGAAGGTGGATGAAGTTGCTAAGTCACTATCCATTGTATTTGAGAAGCCGTGGCAGCCCAGTGAAGTTCCCACTGACTGGAAAAGGGAAATGTAACCCCATTTTTAAAAAAGGAAAAAAGGAGGACTCAGGGAACTACAGGCCAGTCAGTCTCACCTCTGTGCCTGGCAAGATCATGGAACAGATCCTGCTGGAAACTATGCTAAGGCACATGGAAAACAGAGAGGTGATTTGTGAGATAACATGGCTTTACTAAGGGCAAATCATGCCTGACAAATTTGGTGGCCTAGTATGATGGTGTTATGGAATTGGTGGATAAGGGAAGAGCAACTGATGACATCCACTTGGACTTGCGCAAAACATTTGACGCTGTCCCCTATGACATCCTTGTCTCTAAATTGGACAGACATGGATTTGACAGGTGGACCACTTAGTGGATAAGGAACTGGTTGGTTGGTCATACTCAAAGAGCTACGGTCAATGGCTTAATGTCTGAGTGGAGAGCAGTGATGAGTGGCGTTCCTCAGGGGTCAGTATTGGGACCAGCACTGTTTAAAATCTTTGTCAGCGACATGGACACTGGGACTGAGTGCACCCTCAGCTAGTTTGCCAACAACACCAAGCTGTGTGGTGTGGCTGACACGCTGGAGGGATGGGATGCCATCCAGAGGGACCCTGACAGCTTTGAGAGGTGGGTCTGTGCGAACGTCATGAAGTTCAACAAGGCCAAGTGCAAGCTCCTGCATGTGGGTCAGGGCAATCCCAAAAGCTCCAGTGCTCAATCTAGCACACCCCACATGCTTCAGGTTGTGGCTAGGTACAAACTGTTCTGCTCAAAGCTCACAACCTCGCTTAAACAAATTCCTGTAATCCAAAAGAAGGATTTTATCCTGTCTTCATTTCTAATTTTGCTGGCTGGAACTCAAAATGTAATTAGCTCTACTTTTCACTCACAGTGGTAGGTATGAGATCTTTTATGCTGCTGAAGCAGTTAAAGAACAAATTTAGGAGGGAATAGTGAAAAAAAGTATCATTCAAAATGTACCTCTGGTCAAGATCTTCCCAAAATACTCATGAGGAGTTTGTATTTTTAAATAATAAGTCCTATTCAACAGAAGAGTAGGCTAATGATTATATCCTGAAGCTAACTTGCTGTTTCTCCTCTGTCGTTCTGGTGATACAGATAACTGGGGAAGTGGTAAGGGCGCAATTGCAACAGATATATTTTTTAGTCTCTGCTTTTAAATATTGCTGGTTCGCCCAGACAATTTTATATTTATTGGAATTTAGACCTCGCATCAAAAATTGAATGGATACATAAGTCCTCAGGACGAACAATTTCATGCTTATTTTGCAAGAAACTCATATGATCTGCTCTGGGTGAAAAAATAGTTTGAAAAAAATATTCTTCCAATATTAGGTTGATTTTTCTTTCTATCTAATACATATAGCAGAAGCACTTTGAAGGTAACTATTTTAGGGTTCCCATAAGAAAGCACTATGCAAAACAAACTTTCAGGAAACACCTTTTCATTGCCGTAGAGATGCAGTAGCACCTGTGAAAATTCAGTGTACTGGTTTATTAATGTAATGTATTGGTTAAGAAAATACAAAACAAGCATTAAATGATAGAGTTACCTTTTACAAATAACAAGACTAATCACATTCATAACCCTAAGATGATATTTTAATATTTTTCCTCATTTAGTCTCTACCACCTCAGGACCCCATCTTGACACCTTACTTGCCACTGACAATATACCTGTGTTTTAGCAATTGCTGATGGGAAGGAAAGGAAAGCTGGGAAACCAGAGAGATAAGTTACCTCTGCACTGCAAACAAATTACATGCCATAAGGCATGATCGTCAAGGGCACAAGCTCTTGCTTAGAGTGAATGGAAATAAAAAGAGAACAATTTTGCAAAGTTTGTTGTCTTACTCAAAACTATGGTAGAAGGAAAAAAAACACAAACCCATGACTGAGTACATACTCACTGTTTCAAAGACAGACTGTTAGCTGCGTAGTTTTTATTTGGGCTGTGGAAAAGATGCAGTCTCTCAATAGGATATTGAGAAACAATCTTTCCTTGTTTCACTAGAAACATCTCTTTTCGCTTCTGTTCACACTAAGCAGTACCACATGCTGTGGATCATGACTTACTGTGAATTAGGAACAACTCCTTTTGTAGTCCTCTGGTTTGTTTCATGTATTGGTGTAAAATAATGATGGAACTATTTCCTTCTTGTATCTTCCCTGCAACTTTATGAAATATGTCCCATGACACCACAAGTGAAGGAGCAGTAAGTGATCCCTCATGCGCAAGCACTGCCACTGTCCTGGCACGCAAAGGACACAGGGTGAATGAGCAAGGAAAGTCAAGTTTTCTTTACCCCTGGTTTCTCCTTTGTTGCCTCTTTCATTGCTAGTTATGGGCATACTTCAGCTCAAAGAGAACTGAAGTTAAAATATACTTCTTGGCATCCTAAAGAGACCATTCCTTTCCAAAGTCACATAGTTCTTATTTAACATTCTTCCTGACAGAACCCAAATATTATCTGTGGCAATTCTGACTCCCAATCTCAGTTCTTTTTGTACTTGTACTGGCTATAGAGACACCAGAAATTTAATGAAAGTATAGACAAGATGAAACCACATACAGCCCTAAATTATCAGACAACTGAACAATGAAATTACCAGAATCTTTAGAGCAACTCAGTCTAGTAGAGTAAAAGGAAACTTCTGAGAACCAGACAGCCTTGGACACAGGAAGTCAGAAATCACATCCTCTGAAGCTTATAAAGGTCAACATTTATTAGCTCAGTGAGGGTACACCACAATAACTATGAAAGAAAATAAGAACCAACTGGACTTTTTTGACTCCTGCAAGTCTCCTGTAGCATGACATAGCTACATAGCAAAAGAATTCAAAGCATTTTCCCGAGTCTAAATTTTTCTTCCTGAAGATCAAATAGTATAAATTCATATAAACATACCTGACTTTCAAGTATGTGACAGAAAACTGTGACAAAATATTACAAAAGCTATCATATTTATTGAATCAAGACAGTAACAGAGAAGGGCAGTGTGAACTCAGTCTTTTCTGGGTAAAAGGGATGCTACATCATATCAGATGCAGTTTTCATCATTGTTTGGTTGCATAACCCTTTGGCAGCCCTGATTTTAGCCAGACAGGCTACCACAACCAGAAAAGAATGGAGATATTCTAAACCTACTTATTCTAAATACCTGCTCTGAATTACAGATTATTTTATATTACCAGATTTTAGACAAGACCACCAGTAATCTATATGCCCAGTTCAAAGTAGGAGAAAGATTCATTTTAGATAAAGAAACATGTAAATAGCATTTCAAAATGAAATTTTCATTTGCAATAATTATTTTTATGTATGAGTTAAGTCACTTACATAGATCTTCAGACAAACATTTACAGAAACCTGGCTTTCTTCCCTCAGCATGCAGCTTGCAGTGAGCATGATCCACTCTGCAAAACACAGTTAAAATAGTTATTCTACATGCTGGTCTAAGTTCAGGATAGCCTGAACACAAGGCTGCACTCCCTGCTTAGGAGTTTGAAGGTGATGATTTATCTCCAATACCTCTTGGAGGCATTATTGCTCTGAAGCATAATTTATCTTCCACCCAGTATCATCCCATTTCTGCATAAATAATAACATCTTCCTCAAAGACAGTGCTGACATTCACTGCTCTATCTCCCCACTCCGTGTCTAAAAGTAAGTGGTCAGGAAAGTCATCCTTAGCACAGACTCTTCTCTCTTCTGTTATCTTTGAGCAACCTTCTAGAGAGATTGTATAAAGCCAGGATGCACAGAAGAAAATTATACTTGCTTTTGAAACACTGGCAGAATCTGAGTCTTTAATGTTATGCAACAGGGTAACTTGAGACAGAGAAGACTGAACAAAAATGTTCTAATTAAAATAAAAGGTTCTGCTGGTAGTGATAAATGAGCCAGCAGAACCATAACACAGCAGGTGACCAAATATCTCAGGTAGGACTTCCTTTATTTATTTTAGGAGTCTTTCTATCTAAATCAGTGAACTATCATGAACTTTTGAATGAATAGCTTGTAGTTTGCTAAATTTGGCAAGCAGTCTATTTCTTAACATGCTACTTTAGATGCTTTGACATGCAATACCTTGAGAAAACATCTGGTAATTTTTCAGTGCAATTTAGTATCTCCAAATTAATGGTTTTTTAATAAAGTAGGGAAAAGTAGAAGTTATATTTCCTTAAACATCAAGTAAAATGGCAGATACTAAGTTCTCATTAGAATATGAATTAGATTACAGTTTGATTGATAAAACATAGCATTACTTACTAGATTGAGTCAAGTGTCATGGTATCTTAAGATCTTTTAAAATAGAGAAAACAGTGTTAAAACTTGCTCCTTAGCTAATATAAAATCATTACTGCTTAATTTCAGTGATTACTTTGACATAGCCTTTTCTTCACTGTACAATCAGTCATTTTTGTTTATTGCATAATCTTCTGAAAGACACAGTAGCCTATAACTGCACGGTATATTCAATGCTACACTGCACACTTACACACAAGTGGATATTTCCAGAAGAATTTGAATTGCATGCTACCTCAAAGTACAAGATCAAGCTTCCCAGCCCTATTGGATGCATGAATCACAACGGCAGAGCCTGGTGTTTTCACCCAGTGACAGTGAGTGTCCTACAGTACTGGCAGCAATTTCACAGGACAACTGAGTTGATGAATCTTGCTTGAATTTAAATCCAGAGGTCATAGACTTAGTCCTTGCCATCTTCTAGGAGGCCATTCTATATAATAACTACCAATGCCTGTCTTAGCAAGTAGCAGAAAAGTTGTGTTTGATCTCAACCTGTAACTCTGTCCTCTTCCCTTTCAAATTAAGTAGATACTAGCAACAAAACACCACGCTAAAGTTTCTAACTTGCAGAACAGAACATCTGCATTTGACACTCTTAGGCATTTGTAGAATGCATTCAGACAACTTTTATTTTCAGGGAAATAACATAGGCATCTACTTTGTCTGCATTTTTGAGTTAGGATACTATCCTAAGGTTATCCAATCAATAGCTTAAGAGGGGCTAACAGATACAGGCCAAAAGCAGGGTCTCATTGCAAACAGTAGCAACTGAAAAGAATTGAAGTACAATACAGATTTTTTACTTCAGAATTTGTGGTCTGTTGCACTCAGCTAGTAGCAAAGATAGAACATGTATTAGAATGCATGTATTCAAATAGTCTGACTTGAGAGTACACGTGACTTCATGCACACAGAAGTCACCAGATATACTTAGTGTATGCAGGAGCAGGGTCTTAATCACTATCTTAAGTTTTATTTGAGACCTAAACTTTTTTTGAAACTTGATAACTTTACAGGTTGGTTAGGCTTCTGTGGCAGGCAGGCCAAGATGGCTTAATGTCAGTTCACAGGCCAGCAGTATAGACTTTGGCACAGGTTGTAGAGTAGACTATACAAATATTTTGTTGCCTATTATCTAATAAATATCTTGGAATAAGAACTGAGTGAACAGCTTGCTTACAAAGATAATAATTCTCTTCCTACGTAGTAAACTTGCATAGTGATACTTTCAATACAGTTCCAATAATGTTTGTGTTATAAAGCATGATCAAATAAAGATATGAGGAAATCTTCAGTCTATATAGCAAAATTCATGGTTAGATGACAGACTAGAGGAGGATGTAACTGTATTAGTACATTTTATATGGTCTGCACACACAAAACCATTAATAGTGCAATACACTATAAAGTTTTTGTGCCTTGATACCATTTCTTTGAGACACAAAACTGTTCATTTGTAATTACCCAGTATATTAGAGACAAAAGTTAACAATAAAAGCTATGCAAATCTTAATACTTGCATGATTTATAAACAAATATACTAAGTTGACACTTGTTTCTTTTATATTTGCTTTACATTAAGTAAAAGAAGTGCTGCTTAAGCTCATGAATCTAAAACACTAAATCAGATCACACAGATCCTTTGGAAATCTTGCCTTGACTTAGGAGATGTTCACAGTAAGGATCAGTTTCACAGGGCAGACAAATTAACTGCTGTCCCTTGGATAACAGGATTAAGATCAAATCTGCTTTTCTAGCATCAATATATTGACTTATGCTATTGAAGACCAATATAGAAAGCTTCTTACCAACTCACATTCTACTGATAACAGAAGCCTATGTGAAGGCCAAGTGAAACAGTAGAAACAGAAAACTCACTTGAAACTGCAAACCCACCACAATTAAAATTTCTAGCTAAATGACAGGTAGCATTTTGGTCTTACAGAAATGCCAGTTGTTGTGCAAAATAAGTAACATACTGCACAAAGCA
>VYZV01027151.1:15510-30971 GCA_013401275.1 Pandion haliaetus | reverse complement strand
CTCAAAGAAACTATTACTTTTCAAGAGAATGTTACTTTTCTTTCACGTATGACCTGGTAACTGACTGACTGTACAAGTCTCAGTGAAAAGGCTCAGCTGGAACAATTTACTTGCTGAGGAGTGGGAATCTCCATCTGAGAGGAGTAAACCTCTGAACATGTCTTCATGGGACTTGGGATCATGTAAATATATGAACAGTTCTTCACAGTGAGGGGTTTTTTTTTTCAGCTTGTTTTCTGGATGACCTTTATCTACTGCTTCACTGAGAAAATAATGTTTTTCTGTGGAATTAAATTTCCATTTCTTACCCCCTGTAGAACATTAATACTAAGTGCTCTATGAATGAATTTTGAGTCAAAACCAAATATATTTAGAAGAATGACCTCTCCACCATGAAGAAATTGCACAACTTGTGATTATTCTGGAAAAGAATCTTAATTCAGGAAATCACGTTGGTTTTGAATTAGCATGTACATATAATCCTAATCCTGTTCTAATCATGTACAGACTTGATAATATACCTATGCACTTTTATGAATAAATGTCTTGTTAGATACAAAGAACAGCTGTAACCTTTAATGCATGAATGCTCATAGCACTGGATGCATATGTTATAGAAAATTCAGATTAAGTTAATTATTTAATTAAATTAGTTAATTTAATGAATAAATATTATTTATCATTAATTCATTTACTCTGAGACTAACTGTATCTATGCAAAACCACCTTAAAAGAACACTAATTCTTTGGAGAAAAACAGTAAATTATGCTTTTGTTAATAGAGTTTGCCATATTGTCTCAAGCTAGGCTAAATTGCAGCAAGAGAGTAAGCCCAAGAGTAAATATGATTTGTGGTTTATTTTATTAGTGTTCAAAGATTATCCTGTTAGGTGGAGAATATTTGCTAGGGAAAACTGATCCTGTTAATTTATCTTTGTTTATAAAACATTAGAGATGATGTTTAGATCATATATTAACACATCATGCATAATATGGAAGAACCAGATGCTCATGTTATGCCTTTAACTGTGATTGGTTGCTCTTAAAACTTCTTCTTATGCATTTTTACTTTTATGGAAAGTGACAATTAAACTTCAATTATAAGTTCATTCTGGATTGTCTTTATTTTCTTTGTTTTAAATTAAAGGCTTTTTTTCCCCTCTGTAAAAAATGTATATTGCTTTCTTAATTTGCTGTGCCATCTGTGTCACTGCACGTTGCTCTCCTAATTTGCATTCTGCAGGGATGGAATCTGACCCCTGCTGAAGCTAGTGGTCATTTGGCAGATCTCGTAGTGTGCATTGCTTAGCATAGGCATACAAGGGACATCTCCTGCAGAAATGAGCATAAATACACTTATAAGGCGAGGTCAGTTGCATCAGCATACCTACTCCAAAATCGTAATAGCATGGCTGTGGGAAACTGAAGTAGTCTAAATTTTCTAGTCCAGCACAACACACCATGAGGTTTCATTTCTCTTTTTATCAGCACTGCGATTGAATACAACCCAAACGGTGAACCACGCACTCATATTGACAGACCAGCACCTCTGACTGCCGCACATTAGTTATTTGGGAAATTAACATGCTTGAACATTGCCAAGTTTACTGCTTCAGGTTTTATTCTAGGAGTAGCATTGTTACTCTTGACAGGTAAGCACAGCTGGGGATCGGTTGGAAAACTAAAAAATAAGCAAGAAAAGGTTAAATGACTGATAATTAATACATTTCACTAGAGAACTCCAAACCCTTTAGCATGAACTCAACTACACAAATGAGTAATTCAGCTGAGGCCGGGAGAGCCTGTGGCAGACAGCGAGGCTGGGATACTGAAGCAGGAACAGACACAGAAGGTGCCTGTTTTGTCAAACACTGATGCAACTCAAGAGGTTCCTTATTACCCAGGCTGTGCAAATGCTGCATCATCTGGTTTGTGTGGCAAATGTCAACATAGGGTTCAAAACCTCTAATGAGATTGAAAGTAGGAGCATCTGGGAAGAAGAAGAACGTCTTCAACATATCAGAAAGAGGTAATCTGATTTTTTTTTTTTTTAATTAAAATAGCCCTAGTTAAGAGTAGAAGTACATTGAATATTGGACAACTCTATAAGTGAATGGAAAGTAGTTTTTCAGCCATATTACCAGTAAAGGAGTAGATTATCTCATATGGTAAAACCTGCTTGTTAAAGCTAATAACAAAAAATTGTCCAATCTGCCATCTGCAAGTAGCTGTATCAAATCAACAAAACACCACTTTTATTTCCTGCCATTGGCTTGAACCCTTTAGGTCATACTGCACTTGAAAGTGGATGTGAAAGTCTACCCCAGCCCTGAAACTCCTCTTGACATGCTGCGAAGCCAGGGGAATTGTCCTTGCACATGTTACACCCTGACTATCTGTGCTTGCGGCACTGCAGTCACATTGATGAGGCTAGGAAAAGAGGAAGAAAATTAGAGCTCATATAGACTTGGAAATAAAATTAAACAAATTAACTTTTTTATATATTTTTTTTTCTAGCTATAAGCACAGTTTTTATCTCAAGAGAAAAAATAAATTCAATTTACATTAGATCAACTTTTAGCTGTTCTGGGTGTTCAGAGTTATTACTTAAAAAGCCCTGTGCTGTCTGTCCATTTGTGCACAAATGCACTTGAGTTCATTTTAATTAAAAAAGATCTTTAATAACTGGTTTATGCTGTTGAAAAAATAATTGGTTTTTCAGTAGGATATTCATGTATTAAACTTACTGTTCTATTAAAATGAGTATATTGAGCCTGGAACTACTCCTGCTCAATTCTGCAGGACCTTTTAGGGCCAGATCTTCTGATTACTCAGATTTCTAAATCCATTCAATTTTAAGGAAATATTTGTGAGAAGGTCACAGGCTAGAGAGTTCAGCCAGTTTCTCATCTATTTAATATACAGGAATTTTCTTAGACATGAAAGTGTTATTCGCATTGCTACAATAACCAGTGTCATAGTATTTGAACACTAAGACTCTCTCTCAGGACTGAATATGAGCATTTTTCCAAAGTGTCTACTTTTATTTTTTTATGCAGAAGAAAAATTACTGGAATGGTGGATTTATTCAGAGGAAGATCAGCCCAGAAACTGAAGGCAGTAATCCAGAGAAACAAGAGGGCTGACAGGGTGAAAGGAGGGAGAGGCAGTCCTGTAAGAAAGACTGAACTCCTGCTCTTCGTGTTTCATCCCTCAGGATCTCATTACTTCCCACCTTCATCACCTTCACACCAGTGTGCTGCTCTGAGCCCAGCTTGTACCACAGTGCTGCTCCCCTCCACAGGACAGACATGTCCCCCCCCCAGCAGCGCTGCAGGTTTGCAGGGTTCAGAGCAGAAAAGAGATGGAGTATCAGCTTTATAGTGCAGTTGAATGAAGCAGGATGAATAAACTCGGTGCTCTTGGTGCAGAGGAGAGTGGCAAAGGAGGGGGGGAGGAGGCAGATGATGGAAACAGGAGACCCATTTATTGTAAGATAAATTCCACCCATTGGCTTAACATGCAGATTAATGTATTATTTCCTAGAGACCTCAGTGCAAGTAGAAATCTGGGGAATCTTCTAGTATGTTTTATTGTGTAGAAGTTTAGCTGACACCAGCAGATGGATGTTTTTGAAGCACGAACTCCTGCCAAGCCCTAAAACAATTCCTTCTTTCCCTAATGAATGGAGAGGAAGACATGCATTTTGGGGCTTCACATCTGATCAGGCTGAAGATCTAGCCCACCATGCTTAAGATAACGTAGCATTGCTCTAACATCTTGAATCTTGAGATTCTGCAGCTATTAATAGAATATATGAAATCATCATGAAGGTAAGTTGATGCACAAACCTGGGAAGGAAAGTCTTTTGGTCATCAAACATTTGCCAAGACCTTGTAGAGACCAAAATAAAATCTCTAAAGTAATAAAGTGTATAAAACATGACAGCAATCTCCTTGGCTACTGAGACCAGCAAAAGTAGTTGCTATAGCTAGGCAATTTTCAGAATTGCTGTATAGTTTCCACTTTCATTACCCAGAAGTAGAGGAGGAAGTGTGAATCCATAAACCATAAAGGAGCAAACCTTTTCATTTATTTTCAGTTGGTGCCATTTTCTTCAGTGCTATTACTTAAAATCTCACATATGAAATGATGTTCCTCTGATTTAACAGCAAATTTCTCCCAGGCTCTTTTTTGGTGAATGAATCTGTTGGGTAGGAAAGATGTTTTCTCCCTTCATAATCAGTGCAGCACTGATTATGTGTGTTGATGACATACTTAATCTGATTCTCATTTTCTGGATAATTTTATAAAGCTAAAATAATTCTTGTGATGTCAACATGGTGATTCCAGATTTCCCAACTAATTGAGTTAAGGCTGTGTGTTTGTGATATTGAAGGGATAGGGACAATTCTCTGGAAATAAATCAGCTGAGGTTCCAATATGCTGAGCCTTAATCAAAGTTAACAAATTTCAAGGCTTATATTATCCTAAAAGTCTTGATCATTGAGATTTTTTCAGTCTCCCTTTCTCAAAAAGGTGTGGGGGGTTTTCCTACTAGGCTATATTACTACACAATATTTCCAAAAAAGGAATTTTCTTGGGCTCTTTTGTTCTTCCTTAGTTCTGTATCACAGCAGAGAGTTGTTTTTCTTCTGTTCTCCAAAAAAAAATATTGCAGCTCTTCATGGCATATCTGAGCTGAGTGTTGATTTCTGAAGCTTCTGCCAGAAGATATTTAATAATACTGTCACTCCCAGAGAATCCATGCCATGGCAGGTTCTGACAATGTGTAAAATATGGGACAGGTGTGAATTTACCATCTGCAGTGCCCCTACAACACTGAGCCAGTGTCAGCAGGAATTAAACTAAGGGATAAGGCCTTCGGAGGAAAAAATCACAGCATACCTTGTTCTTGAAGCTATTTCCATAGTGAGAAGCAAAACAGTCACAGAGTAATTTTAGAAGACTGTATATCTTAGTTTCCCTATATTTATAAACCCCATGTACCCAGACCAGGATTAAAAGCTTGAGGGTTTTTTGTAGGCATATGGTATAGACATTTGATACTACATACCCGCATAACGGTGTATTATCCCAGAAGACAGCAGATGAACTTTCTCATTTTAGCATCGCCAACTTCCAGCATGGTGTCTGTTAAAACTGAGCTGACTATCCTATGGTGGAAAGGAACTTTTGACAATTAGTCTCTTCTTGCCTAGTGGATTTGCGGCTAGAAAAATGGTCTGAGAGTCTAAATATTTGTGTTTCTTTCTGGCTTTGCTAATAACTCACCTTAGTAGATATTGGTCATCTAAAGCCAAATTCCCTGAGCTGCCTTATTTTAGGGGTTGCTATTCTCACAGAAAATTGCTTGACCTCAGGAATATAATAGAGAGCACCTAAGCTAGGCACATACAGTCAAGAATTATACACTGAATAATGCCAAAAACTTATTTATCACTATAACCTGTAATAGCTAATTTTGAACAGTGAATCGAGGGAAGTGAAAAATTTCATATCATCGAAAGCGTTGCTTCATGACAGGTAACTGCAAAGATTTGGCAGACAGGAAGTCTTCTGACCTAAGAATTAATTCAGGAGGGCTACATGTCTATTCACTGGAAACTGAGAGCTCCATGTCTTCCCTTGACATGTGGTACCTTCCAACAGAGGTAAATATAACACTTTTTTACACTAGAGTAGTAAATCTGTGGCCCAGGAAAAGGGAAGCAAATCCTGGACATCAGCAAAACCTGAAAAATGAAGCACTCCTGAACATCAGGCAACTTGCAATGTAAAGCTCTTCTAGGTTGCTGCATACTTTCCTGGCCATACAATAGTTTAAAACTGGAGAAGGCAGGAAAGAGAGAGCACTTCTCTTTATTAATGCTGAAACTATACTATTTCACGAGTATTCAGAGCCTTGAATAAAATGTTTGGAAGGGTTTCATCCCATCATCTTCCTTGGAGACTGGTCCTGATGAATTGAATATTCCCAGTCTCATCTTAACTTTTTGGGGATAATTCACTGTCCCAGAAATACAATACAACCACAGAACAATTTAGTTGGAAGGGGCCCTCAGGATGTCATGTGGTTCAACACTGCACTCAGAACAGATAAATTCCACATTAGATCTGTCTGCCCAGGTCCTTGTCCAATAGTATTTGAAACATCTCCAGGGATGGATATTCTAGAGCAACTCTGTGAAACCTGTTCCCATGTTTGACCAGTGGCAGTAATCGGATGGAGTAAAGTGATACATGAACTAATCATGCTATTAAGTCTCCTAAGGATTTTCTATGGGAAAGTGCCACCTCAAAAAATTAATCATAAAATCATAGAATGGTTTGGATTGGAAGGGACCTTAAAGATCATCTAGTTCCAACCCCTCTGCCATGGGCAGGGACACCTTCCATGACACCAGGTTACTCAAAGCCTGATCCAACCTGGCAGATCATCTATTAGCTGGAGAGAGGAACTGAGACAATGTTTGAACGTGCTTGATCTTTTTAATATGCGATGTGTCCCCACAGGTTCCTAGTCAGAAATTAAAGCATAGATAGGGAATTTGCTTACCTGGCTATTGTCCAGGAACTGCTCTTCCAGTTGAACTGTTTTGATGATTAGTTGACTAAAGTAATCCATCCGAATCTCACTGTTTTTAATTCCTTTTGCCTTGGAGCTGTGAAAAAAAGTGGATTATTATCTCTAGAGTCACACTGAGTTTTCACATAAATGTCATTCCAGGGCTCTTTGTCTGCATTTTTCTTCCACTTAATGCAAACAGAACAAAATAAAACAAAAAAACCCAAATAATCTAATATTCAGGTGTGTTTGTTGCTTAACTCCTTAAGCAGGTATTGTGGTAGAATTTTCTTTGACACCAGCTACAAACAGTCCTCATCTTTGGATTTCTATAATAAGCCATGCAGGAAATTAGTATAGAGCTGGACTTACATGTAGTACAGGGATATCTTTGAAGCTTAAAGAGTTACCCGGTTGATCAATAATATCATGAAGGACACTGAGGAGAGGCCTCTGGAGAAGCTCTACATGTGTCTCAGGCAAAGAAAAGCCTGGTACAGTACCGGATTGAAAGAGAATCTGTATCTCACAACCCATGGGGTGGAGTCTGCATCACCTAGCCTTAACCATTGAAATGTTAAGCATCTAGTTTAAGATACACATCCAGGCTGCTTTGATGAGAGCGAATTATTACGAGAAGCCACTAATCAAAACCTATGATATCCAAAATTATTAGGACAAATTACCCTCTAGAGGAGTCTGTTTCTCTGCGCAAGCATTAGAGGGACTGTAAAGATTAGTTTAGACTAGATGTTTAATTTTTAGAAATATTACCTTATGTCAGATGAATCCTACAGTAAATCTAAAACAAACAAAAAACCCAGAGTTTGAACATATTGGACACATCACTATTCATAGAATCATAGACTGGTTTGGCTTGGAAGGGACCTTAATGATCTTCTAATTCCAGCCCCAAACCCATGGGCAGGGACACCTCCCACTAGACCACTCCTGAACCTATTTCTTTGATTTTAGACTAGTTCAGTAAAAACGGTACTCTTTCAGAAAGAATAGAATATGCAATCAATTTAGCTTTACTTCATTGAAAAGAATAGTACATTATCAAACTAACTTCAGTTGTTCATCACCAGAAAAACTGTCTGGTTTTAAAGGGGAACAGTACATTAATTTAGAAAAGCTAATGACTATAAGATCAGGTAGTGTAAATAAGGATAATTAACAGTTGATGAACAAGTATTCCTTTGTACCTCCTAAAGATAAAGAGGTGTTATGGATATTTAAAATGAATGTTGATTCAATTAGTAATTATTTCTAGAGATTTTTATTATTAAGTTGTGGACAGGGGAGTGAGAAATGTAAACACTGCCCCCCCAAAAAAAAACCCAAACAAAAACCCCACCCAAACCAAACCACAAACAAAAAAACACAAAGAGCTTTAGAAAGTCTGTGTCTGACCTCTCAGGATCATTTTTAAAGCATGTAATAAATTAAGTAATCGGGCATTCTTTCCTATCCTACAGCAAAATGCCTCTTGATGCAATTAAATGGCTGAAGATTCAGAAACCCAGACCTACAAGTCTCTTCAGCTTGTGACAGCCAGTTATGTGTGAGAAAGGTCAGTCATGTAAAAGAAATTAAACGAGTTCTGCAAGGACTTAACTGGAACTGATGCAAAGCTCTCCAAACAGCAAAGGTGATTAAAAGTTCGATCAAAGTCAGAAGCAAGGAAAGACGCTCATTAATATCCACATCTCTGGGTCACAAACACCCTGCTCATCTGTATGACAGGACTGTGTACTTAATGATGTGATCAAAAGTGATATTCATCAGAGAACAATGTACTCCATCCCACCTCAGCACTATATGTTGCATATCCTGCTGGTACTCCTAAAAAGGATATGAAAATTTTCATATCTGCATGAGGATTTTATAAAAGGAAGAAAAGAATTTATACTAAGTCAGATAAACAGTTTGTTACACAATGAATTAAATGCAGCTATTATAATTCCAGTGTTCAAAGTAAAACAAAATGTACTTGAGGATCTTTCTGAAACTTTGTTAAAATCAAAGAAAGCTTCTAGCATTAGAAATGTGTTTTAATAAAAAGGATATTAATTGACTGATCTGAAAATGCATTTCAATAACATTGTATTCTTGTGTAATAAAGATATATACTAAGTACTATACAGGCTCACACTTTAAGTACTCAGAACTGCAGATAGCCAAGCTCTTTCAACTAATTACAAAGGACTTCTCAGCATTTTTTAACAAACTTAAGAGTAAAAATCTAGGGGTTCTCCCTAAACTGCTTTAATATTTTTGACTAAGACCTATTTCTGGTTTGACTGTTAATGATTCATTAAATAAATAATCTTGTTTATGTTTATTATTCTCTGCTCTGAATATTTTCACTTTGTAGCCATAGGTAGTTGAATCAGAACACACAGAGGTGCAACTTTTCAAAACCAAAGAAGATAGATAATACTGACTGGTATATAACTTGCTAGTATTGTAAGTATATTAAGTATTTGGTTTGAACATCACTAGTTAAGATACCTACGTAACTCTGGTAGCTGAAGGATAGGCACCTCTAGTAACACCTTGGATGACACTGCTCAGAGCACTGAGGGTATGAACAGTTATGTCCTCACTTCCCAGTGCAGCTAAAGAGGCATGCAGAGCTCTCCCAGAGCTACAAGAGGAGAGGCACCCTTGCGGGTCAGCCATGCAGTACCCCAGACTGCCAAACTGTGATGCAGGCACCACACTGCTAGAGACACATGTTCCTGCTGATGCAGATCCTCAGGTTGAGAAATGTTGGTTTACCCAGTGAAGCATTGATTCATTATTATGGACTGCAAAAGAAAAAAAACCAAACCAAAACCATACAAAATTCTCATCTTACTTTTGGCATTTTATTAAATTCAATACAGTTTTAATCCATGGGGGGGGTAAGATCAAAATCACTTTCCAGGATCCAAAATGGCTGAAGAAGTCTAGAGCTGATACTGTTTTTTCGTGAAAGATAATGACTTTCCAAAGACTGAGGGATGTAAACCCTCAGAAGATGTAAACCTTCCTTTTCTGTGGTGCTTAATGCAATGAACTGCAAGTTTGTTTTTTCCCCCTTATTTTTATGTCTTTTTCCACCTGTGCAGAGAGGGCTTCACGACATATTTTCCACCCCTTTGGGAAATAATAACACAAAAGAAGCAGCCTCTGAAGAATCAGATGCAGAATCATTCCTAAATGATGGGTCCTTTTTACTCAGGTATGAACACAGAGGTCAAGAATATCTTTGCATGTCCTGGTGGCACTGGCATGAAGCTGAGTACAGAAGCAATCTCAGGAGGGCTTCACTGTTTATATGGTGCTGAAGTAAGAGAAAAAATAATATATTTATTAACTACAAGAGATTTATTTTTCTTCTGCATTTGCTTTGTTATTATTATTACTTTATTTCAGGTTCTGCTCGATTTCCTCTCAACATCTCTTCTCTACCTACAGCTTGATTAGAAGACAAGAACATGTAATTATTTGATCACTTTTCATTTCAGCTGATTAAAAGACAAAGGAAACGTTTGCTTGGGTCAAAGGTTATTACAATGCATAATTAATTGTCCGATATCATCTTAATCAACAACTTTCCGGTTTCAGCTTCTTTGCATTTATCAAGGGAAAGGCGGGGTTAAATAGAGGTATTTAATCAACTATGCATGAATTGCCAGAAATGGATTTCGGTAAGGGAGCCTTCAACTAGTTATTAGGAAAGGTGCTGAAGTGAAACAACCTTCCTCTAAGAGCGGTAGATTACACTGGTTTGCAGGGAATAAACTTAAGTATTATTGAACAAAATATTTCAGTCACATGTTCCATCTCCATCTGCTTAATGAATTGAAGTGTCAAGAAAATTTGAAGAGGCAGCCCAGGAAAACAGAAATGTAATTTAATGCAACATGAATCATTTGCTGGCCAAATGTACAGTATTGATGGGATTCCAAACAAAGCATTTAGATTATAGCTATTGTTACAGGAAAAAGCATTTAATTTGTCCAGTGATTCATATGTTTAAAGGTAGATTATTTTAAAAAAATCACAGGAAACTAAACTTGTCACAGTGTTGTAGAGGACCTAACCAGCAAAACAGTAAATCTTACTACTTTCAGAAATGTAACTTTAAGCCATCTCTGCTTCTTTAATGTAGTCAGGAAAACATATCCTGCATAACTTTTTCAAAAATCACATAAAATCTGAGGCTGTCTGATAAAGATGTACAAGATGGTTAAACTCTTCTATCAGTTCCTGTTATTTGTCTCATTGCTTTGAGTGTGTGTAGTTCTGGAGGCAATAACTCAAATCTACTGAAACCATTAAGTGGACACCCACTCTGTTTTCCTCTTCTCAATTTCCCTGATGCAGATAGTATGTTATATGAACATACACTATCTAGGTAGCAATGTAGCTTTTCTCTTTTTTTCTCTTTTTTTCCTCTTCATAGCACAACTTCGATATCTCAGTGTTAATTTATTGTCTTTTACCTGTATAATAAATGAATTTTGTGCCACTCTACAGTGTTCAGCTGCAGGAGTGCAGAAGGAAAAAGATGTGTCTCTAAAAGAAAAATCTGATGGAGGTGAGTTACACATATGGTCATCCAGAATGTCCGCTGGCACAGTTTTGGCCTGTGACAATAAGCCTTCTCCCACAGTGCCCAGACCTGCTTCCTGGGGCAGCACAAGCCAACACAACACAAAACTGTACAAACTGCACATGTGCTACCAAGTTGTATGGACAAAACCATGTGGTTTAGGGAGAAAGAGTTTCTCTCTAGGAATAAAAGGCAGGCCGTACCATTTGTTCTCCATGCCAAAGACCCTTTTTATTTACTAACATAGATGTAAAGAAATTTTGAATGTAACTTGTTTGGACCTCTGAATATAAGCATAACTAACACTATTTTGTGTAGATGACATATTGATTAATTATCACATGCTGCAATCTGTACCTTTCTTCCTTTACTTCCCTTAACAATAAAGATAAGCAAATTTAATCAGATCCTTTACTGCCAGGGTTGGGATACTGTTAACTGAATGGGCATGAAAGAGTGTAAAATGCAGGCATAAGTGATACTTTACCACAAAAGACAAGGCGTCTGAGTTGCAGAATTTGTGGAGAGAGGGAAAAAAAAGGAAATTAAAAAGATGACAGAAACCAATATCACTCTGGTTCTTCCATGATAAGGTAATTTAAATATGCAGACAGTTAGACTACAGCGTACTATTTTTTTGGGTAAAAAACTGGCTGGATGGCCGGGACCAAAGTGTTGAGCTGAACAGAGTTAAATCCAGTTGGCAGCGGGTCACAAGTTCCCCAGGGCTCAGTAATGGGGCCAGTTCTGTTTATTATCTTTATCAATGATCTGGATGAGGCGATCGACTGCACTCTCAGTAAGTTTGCAGGAGAACCATGCTGGGCAGGAGTGTTGATCTGCTTGAGGGTAGAAAGGTTTTACAGAGGGATCTGGACAGGCTGGATCAATGGGCCAAGGTCATTTTTATGAGGTTCAACAAGGNTATGAGCCAGCAGTGTGCCCAGGTGGCCAAGAAGGCCGACGGCATCCTGGCCTGTATCAGAAACAGTGTGGCCAGCAGCAGGAGCAGGGAAGTGATCGTCCCCCTGTACTCTGCACTGGTGAGGCCGCGGCTTGAGCACTCTGTTCAGTTTTGGGCCCCCCACTACAGGAAAGACATTGAGGTGCTGGAGCGTGTCCAGAGAAGGGCAACAAAGCTGGTGAGGGGCCCGGAGCACAGTGAGGAGCAGCTGAGGGAACTGGGGTTGTTTAGCCTGGGGAAACGGAGCCTGAGAAGAGACCTTATGGCTCTCTACAACTGCCTGAAAGGTGTGTGTCAGTGTCTTTTCCCAAGTAACAAGTGATAGGACGAGAGGAAACATCCTCAAGTTGCGCTACGGGAGGTTTAGATTACATATTAGGAAACATTTCTTTACTGGGAGGGTTGTCAGACATTGGAACAGGCTGCCCAGGGAAGTGGTTGAATCACCATCCCTGGAGGTTTTCAAAAGATATGTAGCTGTGGCACATATGGACATGGTTTAGTGGTGGACTTGGCAGTGTTAGATTTATGGTTGGAGTCGATGATCTTAAAGGTCTTTTCCAACCTAAATGGTTCTGTGATTCTAGATGATCATTGTAGGTCCCTTCTAACTAAAATATTCTATTCTATTCTAGATATGGTCATTTGGATGTTAATAATACCATAATTCAGAAACTGAAACACAAGGAGAGGCTGAGGACAAACAAGATGGGGGTTAAAGACTGAAGAACCACTAAGCAAGTTACAGAATTTACAGGAGTTAACTGTCTGGGGCTACAAATGAGAGGATTGTTTTCCCCAGTGGGAAGAGAGGTCTCAGCATTTCTGTAAGATGACTTATACCTTTTGACAGCTAAATAAGTCAGATTAATCAATCACATTCCCAATTCTTGCAATGGTGGCTGTACACACAAATTTGGATTTTCATCATTATCAAGCTAGGTTCAAGTCCTGGTAAGATAAGCATTAACATCTTGTCCTCCTGAAGGGAAATATTAGTTCCCATACCTGTAATTTCTACTAAAATTCATGAAGACTGCCCATACTACCTGTGGTGGGGAAAAGATGAACAAGAGGACTTCAGTCTTTTAAGTCAAAAGTCCAAATTCAGGAAAAAAACCCATAAATTTTAGAGAGGTCAAGAGGCCTTAGAGGTCAGAAAGCAGGGCAAATCAAATAGTAGCTGAAAATAAAAAGATCAAGAGATACATATAGACCCTTACAATAAAAATCCCAGTTCCCTCTGTACAGATTATGAAGGGTTGAAGGTTTTCTAAATATCTTCTAGACTATAGACAAGCTTCCAGATGCTCCTCAAACCACTTCATTAAGTCATTTTTTGTGTGCATTCTTTGCTATACTTTTGGAGAAGCAGTCACATTGAAATCTCTTGGCTACTGCAGTATATCGTATGCCAGGTTAGCTGAGGTCTGAATCTACCATGTTCTTCCTTGATCTCTTACTTTTAATTGGGACAGCAGTTAAGTACCATTTGCATGAATTTCTAGTGCAGTCAGAACAGAAGCAACTTAGTTAACAGTAATAACACTTGATTACGTGCTTAAAATTATAAACATGCTTCAGTGCTGCTCTAGCTGAAGACAGTCTGGATCTAGGACCTTAGCTTCTCTCTCTGCCATCAGTTTACTCATTTATAAAACTGAACATTTGCCTATATGCCAGACAGGCTTATTCAATTAATATTTTAAGCTGCCAGGGGATTCTTGGATGAAATTCATTATAATGCAAAAATATAAAAATTGCTTTTATGTAATCCTTTGGTTTTCAAATGAACTCTGAAAGAACATTCCATGTTCAGATAAAAGCTGAATGAGTATAACTGTAGAGGGTCAAAAAGTCCAGTATTACAGAACAATTTCCTTAACATGATAATACCTAACAAAGCTCGTGGAATCTTTCAATTAAGTCTTTCCCATAGAGAATATCTGAAGCTCCATATAATAAGTAACATTATGATTCTATGGTTAATACAATTTAAATCTCAATAGTTTTGTTTCCATTCAGATAACTGGAGAAAGTTTCAGGGGAACTTTGTTTGTTTTGTTGTTTATGGTAAAATACATTAGAATTGTCAAGACTTAAAAATCCCCCCCAACACAAATCATATTTTTATTTAAAGTTTCATCATTTTTAGGACTGAATATAAAATCAAAAACCTGCATATAAAAAGAATACTGGTGGATTTACACAGTAAGAATTGCAAATCTTTTATAGATTCTTTTAAACCTATTATCTTACTGGACTGGAAGTTACAACACCAGGATCTCTGTTTGCAGGTAAAAGACATTTCAAATATGGTAATTTACTAGTGTAGTCAAAGGGTGAAATCTTGCATTTACTCATATTATCATAGAATATGACTCAGAGAGGGTCATCTTTCCTTACCTTTCTGGAGAAAGCAATTAATCTCTCAGTGCCAAATACCATATTCTCTGTTATATGCCCTTTATCATTTAGAGAAATGAAGGACTCTTAACTACTGTTCATTCTTATTTATGAAATCAGTACAATTTCCCAGTAGTGTACCATAACTGAACAGGAGCTTATGGATGCTTACATAAACTTCTACAGGGTAGAAATTTTTCCCATAGTGCCATTTGATTTATTTCTTTAACATTCAGTGTTTCTGTAAAATTTCCCACCTTAAATCATCAGGTTCTTGCACGTATCCATATTTTGTCTTGCGTGCCACACATAAAATACAAAACAACCCAAACCTTTCTTTTCACTGGAAGGGATGCAATGTCACTATGCACACTGCATGGAAAAAAAGGATTCAGTTCAGAATCTACATTAACAGCTCTAAGTGTCATGCCTCAAGCTTTTACAATTTCATTTTGAATATATCACACCTCTAATCAAGACATTTTAAAACTATGACCTTAGCACAGGTGTTATGGGTTTGTGTGGCGCGGTTTTCTTTGGTGGCAGGGGAGGGGGGGGCTGCAGAGGCGGCCCCTTTAAGAAGTTGCTGCTAAATTCGCCGCCCCAAAATGTCGGACGCGCCAAAATGTCGGACCTGCCTCTAGGCGGGGAGTGACGGTGGTAACGCCTCTGGGAGAACATATTTAAGAAGGGGAACCGGTAGTGTGGGGGTTGGGAAACCTGAGAGGAACATCTCTACCGACACTGGAGTCATAGAAGAAGGAGGGGGAGGAGGGGGCGCCTGAGGAGGCTGGTGGCTCTGCAGCCTGTAGTGAGAAGGCAGGCTGTCCCCCTGCAGCCCATGGGGGTGAACGGTGGAGCGGAGGCTCCCGAAGATGGCGGTAACTCCATGG
>VYZV01027150.1:14642-166704 GCA_013401275.1 Pandion haliaetus | reverse complement strand
TCCCAGAGGCGTTACCACCGTCACTCCCCGCCTAGAGGCGGGTCCGACATTTTGGGGCGGCGAATTCTTTATCTTTATCCGACATTTTGGGGCAGCGAATTCTTCCAGCAACTTCCCAAAGGGGCCGCCTCTGCAGCCCCCCTCCCCTGCCACCAAGGAAAACCGCGCCACACAAACCCATAACAGATGTCCTTAGGGTAATGTTAGAGTGAGTTGGATTCCTAGCAGGCAAGGATTATGGCTAAAAACAGTCATCAGAATTTAACAATTACTATCACTATATTTGTTTATGCTAGGTTGGAACCAGGGTCTCAAAAGAAAGCAGTATTTTCCAACATCTCACTGCATATTACCTCTTAATATTGCGTATAAATGCAAGGCCATGCCAAATTTAAAAATATTTTGAACTTGCTTAAGAACAATGTAAAATAACAGAGAAACTATTCCCTTTAATTAGAATTTGTTATTTACTTGTTCAAAATAGCAGTGGAAATGTACTTTGGTATGTATTATTATCCAAGCTAATAAAAATTTAATTCTAGGCTGCCTTGATGATCTCTCTGATTTGGAAGTACTATTCTGAGCCAGTTACGGTGCTTCCAAGCAAATGGCTTGCTCCGCTGGAGCGCTTGGTAGCCTTTCCTACCGGGGTGGCAGGTAAGGACTGCACGTTGGAAAAAATACATTTCCCAAGCCCATGTGGATGTTAACAATGTAGTGACAAAGAGCATACATGGATTAAAAGCACTGCTTCTGTATGTTTCTCTAACTCCCTTAACGCAAGGAGGAGTTTCAAACACTTGGTTAGCTGTTTCCTATGAATTCAATTCTTGTTTATTTAACTGACAGTGGAACGGACTCTTTGTCATTTTTATTTCTTCTCAAACGGAGCAGCTTTATCTATATGGAATAGACCCTGGAGAAGATTTCAAATAAAAAATAACTTTATATTAAGGAGTCCACTGAAATAGTAGAATTGGGTTTAAAAATGGGCAAATACTTCATAGGCCTGTATTGCTTACGTGTGTTTCTTATAAATTGCTGGGTTTTCATAGTAGTGTAACTCCAGAGTGATTTAGGTTTGCTCTCTCTTGGCATTTTGTCCTGTCAGTTCCCACCCTTTTTCCCATCACACTTCTGTTGCATTTTTACCTACCTAAATCCTTTTCTTTTGGACAGTTTAATGAATTAATGATCAGAATGATATCACAGGTTGTAGACACCTGTTTGTAAGTGAAAAGTGTGCTGGCTCTATGCTAATGGGATAAGTAGACAGGCAGAATGACAGGACAATGTAGTGTGGAAATTTATCTCCAAGCTGAATTGCTGCTGGTGCATCTTCATATTAGGCCTGTAAGCCATAGAAGGTATTCCAAAATATGTTGTTGGAATTTTATGTTATTGTATCTTTAATAGCTGTCTAGAGAATGATTGATATCCAGCATGCTTACTGGACAAGAGAAGAGTCTGCTTCTGTGCAGGGTGGGGGAATAGTCCTTGGAAGACATTTATTTAAAAAGCATTTGAAAGGATTTAAAAAGGTTCACATCCGTGTCTGCCTTCAAATCTCTTTGTCTTCAAATTTCTTTGTCTTGGCTGATAATCACAGTAAAGAGATCGCTTTTGAATTCTAGGTGATAAACACAAAAGTGTCTAAAAATCACCAAAAAGGTACCGTCTTCACATGTGTGCTATGAATAGCTATGTATTCCATGATACTATGTAGCATGATTCTATGCAGTCTGCAATGTGGATGTGCTGCGTATTACAGTCAGGGCACACCCTCTATTCCATTATAGCAATACAAATTTCTGTGCCGCTAGTTGGAATGACAGGACGCTGTAAAACAGCAGTGTGGGGCATCTGGGTCAGTAGCGAAGGTCTCAGTAGCTTTTTTCTATATAGCTGTATGGGGAGCAAGGGAAAAGGAGAGAAGTATGGATTTCATACTTTTTAAAAGACCGATTTAAATTTCCCAGGGAATTTACTTTTTACCAGTCTCAGATCTTGAATTTAGGTTCTAGCAACATATTCTGCTACTTGCCAAGCCTTTGACTTCAGCATCGTAGTAATTTTCTGTTAGGTACACAGCAAATGTTTTTAGCCGTGGTTGCATATACCACACTTCGGCTCATATTCATATTATTTGGTACTCTTTTTCCTCACACAAGCTTTTCTTGGGACCAGCATGGAGTTACCTGCCATCCCTTGAAGAGAGACATTTGTATATAAAAAGAAAGATGTTTTGTTCCTGTTCACCTCATAACTCTTACGTTTCATTTTTTACACTTCCAAAGTTGTTTTCGGACGCATGTATTCTTCAGGGTTGTTGATGCAATGTCTTAAATCGTGTTTTATATCTCTTTCAGGTGGTGTTGGAATTACATGTTGGCTTGTGGTTTGTAATAAAGTTGTAGCTATCATGCTACACCCTTTCAGCTGAAGGAATCCCAGTAATCCATGGAGTCCTCAACTACATTTTCATTATCACTGTTGTAAATGAATAAAAAAAAAAAGAAGGAACAGTTGTCTTTCATGAGTCTAGGTCTGAGATAATCTTTGTTACTTCATTTACATCTGATTCATGGCAGAACCATAAGACTTTGTCATGGCATATATTCACCAAAATCAGAACGTCTTGGATTTGTATTTTTAAGTTGGAAATGCAGTGGCATTAGGAATTAATTTGGGAGCTTTGCTGTTTCTTTGCTGTATACTATGGTAGTTGGACCCAAAGGTGGGATTATATTTGGTGACAAGTGGTACTAGAGGATAGAGGTAGGTGGTTTGGTTGGCTTAGGGTAGAACAGAATTAGTTTCCTCCTTGCTGTTTTTTACTCTAGAATTGGTGTATTCTTGGGCTGTCTTAGAAAATGCATTATTGATATATATGCAGAATCAAGATTTTATCTCCTCAGAGACTCACTCAGTTGCCTAATACAGGATAGCTGGATGGTTTTTCCTCCTTGACTTTTAAAATTCATTGAACACTTGAATTTTTTCCTACTTTTATTGATAACTGACCTTTCCTTTCTTGGCATTTTTTCTGCTTCCCAAACTGAGTGAAGATCACTGAAACTGTTTGGGAGGAAAGCTGAAGCTGCATGTTAGTAAAGGGAACGTAGAAGACAGTTCTGTTCTTCAGAGGACTACATATCAAAGGGTTTTAGCATACATTAATGACAATCCAGGATAGCCTGAAACAGCTATGTAAATGTAAAAAGGCAAAGTAGTGATTTAAATGTCTGAAGTAGTAACAGAATGGTAGCAAGCAGGAGGAAGGAAAACAATTTTCTGTTTTGGAGTAAATCCTTCTTGCTGTATTTAGATACAGGAAACAGCCACAATATTTTGCATTTAAAGGAGGACAGAATTCTTCCTAGTACTGTGCTGGTAGAGCAGTGACAAAGTTGCGTTATCTTCCATGCCAGGGTGATCTGCAACCCTGTCCTTGCTGCCCCGTAAGACAAATGGGTGGGTTTCTGAAGTTCTTGTTCCACACCTCCGGTTTTTTTTGTGTGAGCCTGAACAAAGCTCTAGGGGACACCTCTCCCTCTCCTGCTGGGCTTTGGCCGTTCTGGCTCAGCTTCCCACTGTACAGTGGAATGCATCTGTTATGTTAGTTCAGGTCCTTTGCCTTCCTGCAGGAAGGAAGGGGCTAGGGCCCCTCCATAATTAGCACTGCATTTAGAAATCGGTTCAAAAGGTCATGGTATATTGTGTGTATGTATGCATGAAATGTGTTTGGTATTTTTTAAATGTTAATTTAAAAAAAAAATTGGTTTTGTATTAGGGATTACGTTTAGCCAACATGAAAATAGATGCATTAAATATCATCAAGAAAAAAATGTTGTGATTGAATGTTATGTATAATTATGGTTTTAATAACAAAATAAAGCTTTTCAACCCATCTCAGGTTTTCTAATCCATTTTTCCAATGTTAACTACAGTTTTCCTAACAAAAAAACCCCCCANCAGGACTCTTTTTTTTTTTTTTTAAGTATTTGGGACAGATTATTTAACTATGCCTTTGACATATTTCCGAATCTAAAGATGTGGCTATTGATATTTCTACTTAGATTGTTACAGACTATAACACAGAGAAGTCAAGAAAAGCAGCATCATTTAAAATCTTCACAGTGGCATTTGCTGTTTATCCACACTGAGCATGGGGTCATCAGATACGCAGTTTGTTGGCTGCTCTAGTCAAACATTTGGGTGAGTAAGGGCAAAAAGGCTTTTGGTCACCCAGTCAGTACAAACAGGAGTGTTGGATTATGTATGCTTGTTTGCTCTTAGCTTTGGGACAGCAGTAAAGGCATTGTAGAAGCATTAATAGTTCATAGAGTAGAAACACCTACTTTTCTGACGGCACAAAGTCATGCTTTGAAACGTGTCCACTGTACAGCTTAAGCACTACTTCAAGAAAAACCTTTGAAATTTTGAAAAGAACTAAGCCGCAAGTAGGTTCAGATCTAAATGTCTTAATCAGTTTAAAAAATTTTGCAGTATAATTTTTTTAAGGTTTTTTTTTTTTAAGTGCTACTGCCTTTTCAAATTAATAAATACACATAATTTTCCCTAACTTCACATCATTTTAGCAAGTGTTTCATTAATTACGATGAGGAACAAAATGTAATCCTCCTACCCTCGCTTACATAACCTTAAACACTGGATTTTTAAAGGCTTTTTGAGAACTGGATATGCCTGACTTCTCCAAAACAATAGTTTACTCTTGCACATTCATCTTTGGATGTCAGCTGTGGAAGTTACCAGGCAAACTGCTTTGATAAATTCTAACAGTGGAAAAGAATGAAGCTTTAGAGCTTTATAATGCTAGTGAAAACAATGTAATAGCAAATTACTTTTATTATGTGTGAATTCTGGAAGCTATTTCAGGAGTGAAGAAAATAAAAATTATTTTCTTTTATTGCATTGTTGGTGCTAACCCAATAATGAGCCTTACGAAAGCAGTTTGCTCACTTCAGCTAGCTAACAAATAACCAGCTTCAAAATTCAAACTACAGAGAGAATGCAAAAAAAATGGAAATTAAAAAACAAGGACTAACTTGGACACCTGATAACAGGTAAAAATGTCATAATTGTTAAGGCCCTCTTAGTAAGACGCATATGCATGGACACAGACCAAGAACATGAAAATGTTCTGTGACAACTGATTTGACTATCATTTTGAAAAAAATAATTGAAAAAAATTGTCAGTACTTGTAGGATTTAATATGCATTTAATGAAGGTAAAAACATTGTTTTTAAAAAACTGTTTTAAATTATCCGTATTTCTAGAGTAAAGATAAGTTGATGTACTTAACTAAAAAATCAAATAAGATAGTTTGTGTATTCTCATAAGGTTATTTGTAACAATTTCACTAGTGTTAGGTGCTTTACACTATGAACTAGTAGTGGTGGTTTGAAATTTGGCTTGTGTAATCCTGCATCCTTTCACTTCCCCTTCTTCATTCCTCTCATGTTAGAACTTGAATGGTTGTCTCTTCAAACACAGCCTGGTCCAAAGAGTTCTTTCATAAGACTTTTTCCTTTCAGCAAATGTCATGTGAGCGCAGCCTTCTGCTTCAGTGGAACTGTCCTTCTGCCTTGTTTTGGTAACTTTACCAAAAGATGGTTCATATAGCCCAAAGGAATTTTTCACTTTTGATTCAGCTGTTTCACTGCAGTCCTGACCTGCATGTCTACGGTTGCAAAGACTGCCTTTTTTTGATTTTTTACCTGATGTAAGAAGCCCATGATGCAAATTCTCAGTGGCTTCTGAGAATATGGGGGGGGGGGTTTCAGCCTAATGGATGTTTTGTTTCTTGGACCTTGGACCCTTCAGGGACCTTACTCCCTGCCTTCTCACTGTTATTTAGCTGTTCATCTGGCTTTTTTTCTTCTTTTTCATATTCTTCCACTGCATCTTCCTCTTGACTCTTCTCTTTTACATCGTCACTTAGAGGCGTTTGTTCAGTTTTCTTCAGTTTTTTCAGCTCCCATTTAAGCAAATCTGTCTCTTCTTCTTCCATAAATTCCAGACAAGTGTATTCTTCCATCAGTGGTTTGTCCTCCCTTAAATGCTCTAAAATGAAATATTGTGGGTTTTAGGAATGTTCTTAAATTGACTAGGAACATAAAGAGTCATGAAGCATTAATGAGAGCAAGTTTCACTTCATTATTTCATTGCTTAAGTTGTTATTATTGATGGTATCTCAGCCTTGAGGGTTCTAAAAATGCTATTTACTAATATAACAGGGATGGGCAAGATTTAAACATGATCATTGTGCCATTGAATCCAGGTAAATATTTTTACCTTTTTCATTATGTTTAATTTATTAAATGAATTAGCATGCAAATATAATCAGTAATGGCTAAATATAGGGCCAGAAAAGTCAGGTACAATGCAACAGAGAAACCACATGAGATCTGAACTCCAGTTGTAATTTTCTTGCTTTTAAATGGAACTTAAGTATATGTATGATTTTCTTTCCCTTAATTGACAACACAGTTGCTTGTTACATGAAGCAGAATACACTGCAATTCTCTAACCTATAAATGATTAGGAAAAGGTATGTGTATACTGAATGCCTACAGTAAATATATTTGTGTGCTGTAAGGGACAAACTGTAATAGGTTCTGTGCTTTGGAGAGAAACAAAGTACCTCCAAAATGAGATAGAGTCCAAGCTTAAAGGAGAAGTATGAAGTTGCAATAACTAAAACAGCTAAATAAGACTTCAATAAGTAAGTCTAATCTCGACAGTGAAAGAAAGCTGTAAAAGAGTCTGGCAAACAGTGAGGAGATTCACCAGCAGAATCAGAAGACCTGCGTTTTCGTCAGTTTTAAAAGGGGATTTCAAAGACAAATGGTGACTTTGGTTATCTGGTGGGGTCTGGAAAGGCTGCAGGCTGAAAAGGTAGAGTACAAAACACAGGAGTTAATGCATTCCAGATTACTAGCTCTGCTACTGATCTAGCAAGTGACCTCAACAACCTGTTTCATCTCTGTAAATGCATGACCTTTAGGTCATGTAATGTCTCCTACCATTTGTGAAGTACTTAGCACGATGCCATTCAGATCTTTGTTCTTTCTACAAGCCTTACTATAATGAAAATAACATGAATATTTTTAGAAAGAAAAACTCAGATAAAAGAATAGATGCACTGGCTCCTTCTTTCTTCTGTTCTGTAGAATTTCTTCAAAATAAAGGTGTTTATAGATAAGTCCCTTGCATATAACTTTTATATGAGAACACAGTCAATGGCTAAGATTTACATAAAATCTATTTACAGTGATCATTGTAATGAGGAGATACTCCCAGCCTTTGAAGAAGCCCTTTTCCTTTCTCAGCAATAGATGCTGAGCCAGAAATGTATGCTGACATCAGCTACGATGAAGAGTCACAACCAACAATTTAAGATCAGTATTTGATTAGTGTGGAATTAGCAAACTATTTACAAAAGTATACTTTTACAGATAAAGCACTGACTTTTTACCAACATGACCAGGAACTGCTTTTAGAAGTGCAGCAGCATGAAGGTGCCTTATAGTGTGGAGCTGCTCTGCTGTCTGTCAGCCTAGCACTGCCAGCAGCTGGATTTCAGTGACTCTTAATACTTTATTTTGTTGACCTCCTTCCTGTCAGTCAGGTGCCAGCTAATGGCTGTCGGACCCATGTAAGCTACCAATACCATTGGTTCATTCAACTTTTGAAAAGATCAAATGAGTTTCTGAGAAAAATGTTAAAATATACCTCTACATGTTCTATTAAAAGTTTCTGGCTTTGGTATTTTCTTGGTTGAATGCTTTTCTGTTCTACATTGGGCATCTGTGTATGCTTCATTTACTTCAGCTTTTTGATTCTTATCTTCTGAAGACATTTTCTCCTATAATTGGCAATTAAAGGTAAAAATAATGAGGGAATACTTGTTTAATGACTTTTAAAAGTACACAGTGAAATACTTAGAGGTTAGTAATTTCTATTACTGTTACATTCTTACTTTGTATCATAAAGTTTGTCCTACATATTTTCTGTAACATAATTACATTCACACTAGAAAGTTAAGATGACGGATCAGGCTATTCAGGCATATTACTGAAACTTATGGAATAACATACAGCTTAGCTGAGAGTTTAAACAACGGATTGGATCCAGATCTTTCATACCTTTGTTACCTGAATTAGACTTTTTTTTCTCTTTCCTGAGTTTGGTACTGTGACAGCAGCAGTGATCTAAAATTCTGTTTATCTACTTGTACTGATCTGTTTATACTAAGACCTATTGAAAAGGGACAATTGTTAATAATACAGTAGTTTCTGGAATTATATTGTTGGTATAAACAAAAGATATCTTTGATGACTGATGATACTGGTATGTGGCCTAGGATTTAAACATTTTTTTGCTGCATGTCTTTATTAAAGGACATTAAGAAATTTTTTCTGCCTGATTTATAATACTGAAACTGGAACACAAACATAGCTATCTGGACTTCTGAGCATTTTCATCCATACATCAGTACATCATAAATATACTTAAGTTTTAGATCTACACCATCCTGTTCAGATGGAACATGCAAAGTCGGACAAATATGTCTATATCCTAGAGCACATATGGGCTTAATTTGTGTGGTAACATTCTAATATAAATTTCAGAGGTCTGGCACGAGGCCTCAGCTTTCTAGTTCCCAAATTTGGACCTTACAGAGTATAATAAACATGCTTGCTTTTATGCCTTCTGACTTGGTTACTCACCTTTCTCCAAGTTAAGTGCTTATGTAAGGCTTTATGGAACCAAGCTCTTCAGAGGAAATGCTTAACACTGTTTGAAATATGGTCTTTGGCAAGAGATTGCAAGGGAGTGATTGAATGAGACATTTAAAGAAATAGCTGAATGGAGATGGGATGGGAAAGGTCAGTATATTGTTCTCTTATTCTGTTTTTAGAATAATTTTGACATGAGTATGGTAGCTGAGAAAGTTGCTAGCCCAGCAGCAAAAATGTGATCTTACCTATGTCAGCATTCCACTTTATTCCCAGATTTGATCTCTGAAATGGGATGAAGGCTCTCCATAAAACTGGTGATTTTCAAACGTTTGCAGGTTGGTAGTAAAAAGGATGTTGATAACCAATTTGAGGGATACTCTTGAAGGAATTGCTGTGGTGATGTGGAGGGAACCAGTTTTCCCTTTTGAGAGGCAACCAGCAAGTAGCTACTTCAGCAGCTTTTTCAACAGAACCCAGCGGAGCGTTCCCCAGATTCAGTACTAGGGGGAGCTGTACCTCTAGATGAGCTGGTGTGACCTTCCCACAACTGAGCAAGCTGCTCTCATGAAGAGCTTATGAAATTCATGGCTTCATTCAACAGATCAATTTCATTTATGTACAGGGAGCTTTCTGATAACCTAAGCAAGCCTACCTTCAGCTATTTATCAGGAGTGTTAAAAATTGCAGCCCCACAATTCTTTTTTTCTTTCCTGCTGGGTAAAAATATTTGCAAACACAGAATGGAAATAACTACTTGAAGAAGTAGGTCTTTCTAGGTCTGTTATAGGAAAATTCAAGTCCATAGTGAAAAGGAAAAATAATTGTCAGTAACTCCAATTCTAGATTTCTAAATCATCTGTTTCCATTAACTGGCAGAGAATTAAAGCTTTATGGGCCAAAAATACCAAAAGATCAGACAATTTTGCTTGGAACATTTTCCTTACAAAATATCAGGTCTCTCTCCAACTAAGCTCCCTTATCTTGCTTAAAGAAAAGAAGAACTTAAGTAGTAAACAGTGATTTAAGTGCTGTAATTTAAATAACAAATATTGAACAAGTCCGTATGTGAGTTAAAATTAAAAAACACACAGCTGGTTATGTGATGTAACTAGAACTGGAATTCAGAGTTTCATAAAAAAAGTGTATGACTTGGAATGAGAAGTAGAAATTTGTGTTTCTTAATTTTACAACTTGAATTACCAACCTTTTCCCTGTAGTTCACTTGTAGTTAAGGCAGAGTAATGGATTTGCAAAGGCAATGAAGAGGAAAGAAATAAGCAACTGACTATGATAAGACTCTGTACTGATACCATAATTTGAAGAATTCTGTGGGCATGTGCAATATTTCCAGAAGATATGTTTGCTACCATGTAAATTTTAAAAGCTCTTCTGTACCCATATGAGGAAAGTTCCAATTCCTCCTTCAGTTTAGGAGCAGGAATATCTGACCAGTATTTTAAAGAGGTGCTTAACACAGGAAGGTCAATGTTCAGATCATAATCCAAAATTAAGGATTTAAGTTTGTCATGCAGAAAGCTCTCATTTAGGATACTGACAGAATGTTTATGATCCTGAGTAGGAGGCAAAATACTGCTTTTAATGTGGGGAAAGTACTTGAAATCTGTTTATCAGTTTCTGTATAAAACGCATTTGTTAGTAAATTCTAGATCCTACATCTAAAGCGTATGACAATCAGAAATTTATAAGTGCTTTAAGAAAACTATCTTCTTCAACATTTTTGTCCCTGATGAATATAATGAGCACATGGGCAACAGAACAGTTCTTGGCTTGTATGATTTGTAATTGCTTTTAGCTGTTGCTCCCTCAGTTCAAGGGGTGGGATCCACTTGTCTGAACACAGGCGCCTCATGCTATTTGAGATGCCCTCGAGTATTCAAGGTATCCACAGAAGGCTGGCTGATGTTACACAGGACCGATGGGACACCCGCGTCCTTCTGGAACAACAACTACAGGGCCAGGCAGAATGTGCTAGGACATCTCAAATGGCACTGGATGCCTATAATTAGGCAGTTGAATCCCACACAAGGTAGCTGCTCTTGGAATGTTTGATAGATAAGATTGCATATAATAGATATTTCTCTCCAATACCTGTCTGAGCATCCATATGAAAGAAATACTCTTCACTAAAGAGCTCTTTCTTCCTTGATAGAATTAACTTTCTATTGCTCTTTTCTATCATTCTACTATATTATTCTAAATAGCATCAATTCTATGGATAGAATTAATTCAGAGGATATAAAATAACTGGTTTGTTACAATGTCTGGTTGCCCATTTAAATTTACTTACGCTAAAAAGCAAAGGACTAGTAAGGATAAACATTCTCTTCTCTCAGATAAGCTGACAGTACGATCATCAGACTGGCCTTTAAATTTCCTAAACCTTGTATCTTAAAACTCCTCCTCCTCTCCTTTCACCCCACCAAAATGCAAGTTGTAGGACCTTCAACTATGGACATTGAAGCATCTCTGCTCTTTGTTAAGTTACAGGGTCTAAGGATTTTAAAGATGAGAAAACAGTTTTTAAAGGCCCAATTAAATTCATTATTTTTGCTCATATAAAAGCACTTTGAAGATCTGTACTAAAACCATGAACTTGCTACAGGAGGGTTGTTTCTGAGGTGCTTTAAGTTAGTGAGCCATGTTGTGGGAATTCTAGGTCTAGGGTGGCCACTTCTCCACTCCAAGTCAAAGGGAACAGTCTGAACAAAAATTAGTCTAAAAAAGCTTTGTGGACTGATAGCTTCACCTTGTTAAAAAACAAATAGGCAAGCAGCTCTTGATGCAAATAAACACTTAAAATAGCAGCACTACTTCAGTGTCACTGTTAGTATACTAAAACTATGTATGCTAAATGCCATTCATGATGAAAATAGGGTTAAATATTAAAAATGGGTCGTGTTTTTGTATTCATGAAATAAATGAGCAAAAAACCAAGCACTTCTTTTTAAATTACATGTGACAATATTTTTAGCCCATATAAAAGTACTATATTGGCTTTTATTTTGGCATATAGGTCCCAGTTATAAAAGAATGTAAGTTTCACATAACTAAACAAAAAAGGAAAATGAATATACACATATTTTTTTCATGGGGTACTGAATCACTTATGTCTTTTGGGATTTTAGGCATCCAATTTGCATAGACATTTTTTACGTAAAGTTGCTGATCCTTCTCCTAAGAAGAAATAAACACTATTAAACTTCAAATATGCATTAAGAATTACTTTTTACCAACTTAATTTTCCCATGCTAGGAGAAAACTTGCAGCGATTTTGCTTTGTGCCAGGCGATGTGGTGACTTTGTCATTTACATAAATAGGAATCTGTCATTTTCTTCCATGAGCCAAATCAAAATTCTCCCTTTTTAAGGCCAAGAACACATCTGTACACCTACATGATCTTTTTCATAACACAATGTTCAGAAGATTAAGTCTTCTCTAATGATTTTTTCATTTGTTGTTCTCAGGTTTTTTTTTTGGACTAAGTAATTTTTGGCTTTACTTCCTTTTTTTAAGATTTATTTACTCAGTGCCCTTGGCTACAATGTGCCCAGTTCTGGTTTACAACCTATTGCTTGAGAGATGACTTAAACTTCAGAGGCACACTTTTAAAATTTATTTAGCAAGAGTCCTCTTTCCTTACCGAAATCTGTATTAAACACTGAAGAGAGATATTTCAGTAATACTCTCACCATATCAGTTTTTAGTGTGAAAAATAGGAGCTGCATTTACTTTGGAGATACAGGTTGTCCTGAAAGTGTGTCTGAATACCTTGAATGCTCTGAATGAGCCAGGTGCCCAAAACTATGAACATGTAAGAATAAACTCTGTTATAGCACAGAAGTAAGGCTAATAAGCATGTCTGGTCTTCTTTGCGGTAAACAATAGAAGGTTTTGTGAATCTAAATATAACGTTAAGAGAACTGGACACACATAGAAAACTGTGTGGAAAACGCATAAAATACAGAAGTATTTTTAGAGAAGCGTTAAGGTGAGAACTGTACTTTAGAATAGTAACACATTTGTGTTCCTGGGACTATAATTATACCCACCTTCCAGATCTGCTCATACAGGAGGAGATCAGACTGTGGCAGAGAGATAGCACTGCAAGTGCTGTTGGGGGACTTTGATACAGGGCCTGGGAAGAGCACTGTACTTTTTTCCGTTCCCAACAGCTCACTGGGCTTTTGCAGCTGGGCAGCCTGGCTGCTGCCAAATACGAGGAGGAAAGTTTCTGCACCTGATACATAGGTAAGAGGGACAAACAATGCCCCTGTACAGAAATGCAAATCTCCATGAATCCTCGGGAGTTGCCTGTTTTGCCCTTCACAATGTCTGGGAAAACTCCTCATAACAACATGTTTCACAGACATTGGATCGGTCACTTTACATAGAAATAAACAAAGTATATTTTAACTGTGTTACAAGCAGTTTAAATTATTAAAAAGCCACAAGGGTTTTCATGTTTTCTGGAATATGTACTGTTTTTCTTGTTTACAACTCATATGACATACCATTCGTGGCAGTTTTGTTTCTATTTCTATTTAGTGTCACTTTTAGGTTCTCCTGTATGTTTGGTTTACAAGCATTACGGTAAGTGTTGAACTGGACATATTCGTCCTAAAAATATTTGCCTAAAAACCAAGCTGGAATTTAAACAAACTATTGCAATATTTAGGTAAGGTTTTTTGTTAAAGTCTAGTTTTGCAGATTGTAATACTTGGCTCATTTTTATTTGAAAATGTTTCTGTAAAGGAGCTCCTTTAAAGTTAGTAGGTGAATATATTGATGTAGATCTATCAAAATGGTAACAAGTTGGTGTGGATTATTTGTTCAAATTGTGATGCATTAATCTCTGTTTTGATTAGTTGTTGAACTACTTTGAACTTTTGACAAATGGGCCCTACCATAATTTCATCTGTTGATATTCTGGCTTGTTTTGGTGGACTATAGACTCAACTAGGAAACAAAAATTCCATTACTAAATAATATAAAAGAGGCAAAAGGAATAGGTGACATTAAACACTTGAATTTTCTTGTAGGAACAGAAACCTGTTTAAAATCTTGAATACCTTAATTTTTTTATGAAGAGATTTAATTTCCATTTGCAAGGTCTTTTTAATTATCCCAGTTTCCACAGCTTTTTTGTTCTCATTTGCCAGCTGACGACAAAAGGTGCTATTGTTCAAATTCAGCTGCTTTTCTAGGCTCTTAAAAAAAGTATATATTTTACCATGTGCATGTACTCAGTATGACTGTTGAAAAATTTCAGTTCTTACTAGATTTAAAAAATAAGCATGCTAATATAATGAAAAGTAAGCTTCTAATAATTATATTCTGTTGTAAACAATGCATGAAATTATGACAAAGTATCTGAAAAATTACTTTAAAAATGAGCAAAACCTGGTTTAAAACCTAATTTTACTAAACAAAGAAAAAGTATATTTGGCATTTAAACATAAAACATAAGGCTGTACATTACTTTTCTGATGGATTAATGAATACAATAATCTTTGAGAAATGTTAAGACATTTCTGTTCACACTGAAATCTATTAACTGCAGCAGCATAAAGAGGCTTAGTGTAAATGAAAACTAAGTAATTTATTGAGTACTTTGTCATCAGAACCCAGTGCCATGCACTGAAATAATAGTTACTAAAACTGTAAGGTGGACACCCAACCCTGCATGCTTTTTATAGCTTCTCACTAGGACTTCTGTAAATAGAAAGTTTTCAAAAGAGAGTCTGAATTCAGCTGTTTATATTTTTATTTTCTTTCATGTAATAAACATACTTCAGAGCCAGCTGTTCAGATGGTGAAAAGCCTCTAAGGTTACCTGGCTCTTTATTTAATTCTATACATAATATACCCTATAGAAAATAGAAATTAATTCCTGGAGGACAATGGAAATCTCACTCTTCCAGTTTTGTATTAAAAACTGTATTCCTGTCTTTTTGTGAAAGGTTCAATAACAGTAAAGAAGCATGAGATATTAAGAGGAGCTGAATTATCTCTCCTCTTAAACTCCCACCAGGATTTTACTACAGTTGCATAATAAACCAACAGTAGAACCAACCCTAAAATCTAGGACACCTGACTACAGCTTAATTCAGCAGGCACCCTACAGCCGACTACAGTGAGTGACAGCAATTAGTGAATGGGAGATTGCAGGTATGTCCATGCTGCTCACTAGCAGTATGTGAAAACACAGTGCTAGTTCCAGATAAGCCAGCTTTGGTTGTTCAAGGAAGCAGATAGGCAGTAGCCTGGCGGTCTCCATGTATGACTAATCCTGTGCTGTGCCAAGGTAAATTAGGGTCTGTGCTGTTGTGCCTAGACGGCCCAAACAGGCCTGGGTACCCCATGCTGCTGGCAGAGAGCAGAGTAGACATGCTGCTGAAGAGTGCTCTCCAGCTATATGCTACGCTGCTGACCTAACAGGTTTAAGGCATACGACTTACCGAGTTCCTAAGAGATCTTTATTGCCAAACTTAATCTACTCATACATTTCTGCCAGATTTTAAAATAGTGGAAGGGTGTACTACTGCCATTTTTAGTACCTTACACTCAGGACAGCAGTAGATTAAAAAGAATGCTCAGTGTTACAGGATTGTAACAATCATTAATGTGACAAGAAGCAGCTAAAAACTTTCCACTATTCTTGCATAGAAACCTCTCCTATTATTGTTCCACAAATACAATGATATGCATATATTACCTGTATTCTCTTATCATTCACCTTCATTTTTTCTGTAAAGGCTGATAATCTGTGATCAAGATCCTCTCTCTCTCTGCAAGAGCTTTGTCTTCTGAAAGCATATGCAAGGACTGCAAAGCATTTTTAGCTTTTAGCAGCTCTGCTTCAACTTTTCTGAGCTTCCTGGATGCATTTCTCTCATCCTCCTGAGACATGCTCAGGAGTTTCCTTAAAGCTCTCACCTCATCATAATGACTCACTAAAAGATCCGGCAAGTTACTTTCTGAATTTTCGTATCTACCTATTGCTTTCGAGTGTCAACACTGAAGCTGTTTCAAAATGTGGGTTTCTAAGCTTGATGCTTCTAATTTGTGTTGTAAATAAAATATTTCATTTTTCAACTCTTTAATTTTGTGAAGTCTTGCTGATGATACTCGCTGAGCCACTGTGTTTTTTTCTGGGAAATCATACTACTCTGCAGGCTTAAAAATGAAGAATTCTGATGTGGTATCTTCTCAGCTGGCAATTTTTTTCCTCCTGCATTCAGAAAAAGTAAAGTGGCATTGATACATAGCAATCATTTGAGACAGCAAAATCACTGTATGTCTTTACCACTCACATAAGCTCATATACTGCTCATCCAAGGTAGTTAACTGTGGTATATTTGACAAAATGCCCAGGATCTACACTAAGACGCCAATGTTCAAGTATTTCACAGATAAATCTATTAAAAATGTGTACCTTTGTGTGTGCATTTATGTGGCTGCACTGGGCCACAGCTAACTAGGTCTGTAGCAGGTCAAGGTTCCCTCCTTTGATTCTCTGAAGCCATTTTCATTAGAAACAGCCATCATGCTCACTTTTCATTAAAAAGGGTAACTACACAGGTGGTGTCTTCTGAGACAAACAGCAATAATACTCTGGGAAAAACTTGGTAAAGTATGTTTATGTTAACACATTACTCCAGCATCAATGGAAATAAATTTTCTCTCTGTAAATTGTGTAGTTCACTAATGTAGGCATGGTCTGGGGACTGATGAACCAAATTCAACCCATCTACAAAGACTCCCAAGAGGGAGGACCTACACCTTGAATAGGGGTGTGATAGAAAAAACCCAACATAGTAATCTACAGGTCTGCAAGAACTCAAAAAACAAGGTGATCACAATAGCACGTGGTTAAACTTCTCTGGAACTAGGTTTTCTAACCAGCTTTCTAGAATTTTCAAGTCAGCTTTGAATTGAACTACATTTTTAAACCTTACATGCTTACTAGTATAGAACAGTTATACAATTGTGTACACTGTTTCTATACAGCAATTGAAAAAGTCTTTACGGGCTAGCATTCTAAGTGTATTACTGCCGTTTGCCTTTCTTTATGGCCAGCATTCTGAGTGAATTACTCTCATTTTCCTTTCCTGAAACATAATTGGAATTTGAAAGTAGTCAAGACTGTAAATCTGAGTGTGCTCCCCTTTTTCAGGCATATATTCAATTTCACTATTGCTCTCAGGACATTTCAGGCAGTATTTTGCTGGAAGTTTATTAGAATAATTTATAGATCACATAACATTTTATGGATAACATAAGCAAGGTCCTACCCTAAAAAAGCACCAGAGGAAAAGGACAGATCTTTTCAAGCACTTCTGTTCAATCCAACGGGTGTTCTGCACACAAACTTTTTACAGGAGCAGGCCCCAACCAGAACACCCCATTGCAGATGGGAAGAAACATCAAATCAGTGTTAGGAATAGTAAAGCAGGACACTGCCTAAGGCACCACCATGCCACGACCTCACTGCTTCCATGACCTAAGCCAGAATAGCAGAAAGCTACGGAAAAAAGAGTGTTATCTAGGAAGACAGAGATGCGTGGGGCAGTGGCTTTAGTGGGGAAAGGGCTCTTCCCTGCAGCAGCAGCACCTATTGCTCTCTCTCCTTCCCTGCTGGCAGCAGTCACACCAGCCCTCATGTTCTAGACAGCTTCAGCCCAGCTCCGCACCCCCCTTTCCCATGGCAGGGCCTGGAGTCGAGCCTGGGCCTGACACCCATGTGCCTGCTGTGCGAGGCAGCAAGTTAGAGGAAAGTATGAAGGGAGTCAGTTATACAATTCTGTCCGTCCTTTGCTCTTATTACTGAAATACCTGATCCACTCCACTGTTTCAGGATACAAACACAATGGTCTTTGTTCTGATGGCCCTGCTGATAGAGGAGAGAGAGCCGGGGTGAGCTGGTAGGACCTCGCTCATACAGAGCCACATGGGGGGAATAGACTATCAAATTCTATGTGATAACAAAAGGAAAGGATAGAAAGAATCTGAGATTAGGAATCAAAAGGAGGAGAGACTGTGATTTGGGCAAGGCAGGTTTTTTTTTATTTATGTTTTAAATGGATTAAGGACTGTCATGGAGGTTCAAGCACACAGGGAAGGAATTACAGCAGTCAGTTGAGGTCAGACACGTTCAAGACCTTCTGCAGCAAGCAAAATTAACAGGTGCTGTGAAAAAAACTCACCAGAGGTAAAAACCAAAGGAAATGGAAGGTATGCAAGCATCAAACCTGCATGTTCTCTGTAATATGATTCCACTGCAGGAAGGAATATGACCACAAATGTTGTCACACAAATATTTTAAAAATGAGAACAACCATTACATTACTATTTTATTTTGCCAGAATGGAATGAGAGGATGTAAAAGAAATGGGAAGATACCTTCCTGCAAAAGCTGACAAAGATACTGTAAAATCTACACACGTATATACAGGGTGAAAATGTAGGTTATAATTGTGTTCCTGGGAAATTGATCATTTCAAGTAGCCATGAACAAGCAAAAATAGCCACTTAAAAAATCCAACACAGCTAGTAGCTAATAATGATTCTTCTGCTAAATAGATTTTTTAAATGTCGTTATTCTAATTGGTCTGCTATGTATGTCATGCCAGTATGACTTCTTGACAGCAGCATACAACTTATATAATAGAAGAGATAATCACTGGTTCCTCTCTCTTTTTTTTGGTTGGTTTGCACCTTGTAGACTTGGTAGAGCTAGAGGAAATTTTGACACTCTGCAGATAAAGGGTCATTGGTTTTATATTCATTTTTTGATGTGGAATGGTGGGACTTAAGAAAGTAGGGGTCTAGATATGAAAACATGCAGACATTAAAAGATTCTTCACTGTTAACATTTACGTAAAGGGAATATATTTGTGCTATGTGGTCACTCCACTGAAGCACAAACTTAATTTTACATGATTCACCATGACTAAGTCATGGACAAAACCTGGCTTTTTTGTCAAAACTGACACTTTTGTGCAGACATATAATTTTTGAGTAACTTTCCTCAGGAAAGGCTTTTTCAGACACATTGTGACACACGGTCAAAAACAGAAATTGCAGTATATGTAGGAGAGCCATTTTCAAGTCCTCAGATTAAAACTGAGGAATAAGGATTGCAAAGGTGCTTCCACATCTCAGGTGATTATCCCGCCTCTTGGATCGTCGAGTATTGTGGGATAACACAATATGGAATCTCTCTCTCTTCCCTAACTTTCCTAGTGTTTGAAACATGATTTATTATTTTTCTTCACTGAAAAACTGTTTCCCCTGTCTTCCTAATTACTGAAAAAATGCCAAAGAAAGGGAACAGCTATATTTCTCAAGAGAGTCTCATATTACTACTACCAGAAAACAAAATACCTTTTTTATCATCTTGGGGGAAGATACACTGTCCTTATTTCTTCTTTTCCTTTTCCTGTGTTTTCTTCTCTTCAGTTCCTGGTATGTCTAAATGTTTGCTGCTTCTCTTTCAGAGCAAGTCATTGGCAAAGCCCTCAGAACAGTTAGCGTGAGAATTTTCACTTCTGTATTCTCTACTGCATCGCCTACAATCATTACCTCTGCTACAGCTGCTGCTTCTGATACTTCTGTGCTTTGGTGAATCTTCAGTATCCCCGCTTTTTGTGCCACATTCTGACTTATTATCTTCTGTCACTACAACATGGAGGAAACAATCATCTGAGTTCACCACTGCGTTATGGTAGAAGGCTTAAAAGTTGACCTCCATAACCTATAAGAATGTTATTGAGTTGTTTACAGTTAACATAAACAATACTAAAGAGTTTTCAACTATACTAAATGATGCCAAGAAATACTAAGTTGCCTTTAAAAAAACCCAGTTATTACTCTTTAACCCATTAAAATAATTGTGTGGTCTGTAGTAAGTGGGTAAGTTTGTTTCCAGAACTGCAATATGAAATATATTAGTTTTTATCTCAGAATTTACTATGATACTGGCATGTATTTTCTAAAGATTTACAAGGTACTACCATTTAAATGTAAATAGATACCATAGTTTGTTTCCTGTAATGTATACATTTTCTCCATGATTAATGTAATTTAAAAGAAGTGTAATTGTATTTATACTTAATACCTACAAAGTGCTTTACAATATTAAAAACCCACTTTTTCAGATCTCTAGAAACTGGATATTTCTGTGTTTTTATAGTATTTTTATCTTTCCATTTATGTCATAAAAATATAATTTAGTCATATTTTTCAATAATTAGATCACAAATCAGATAACAAAATTTACTTATGTGTGAAAAATAGAAAAAAAAAAAAATCTTAGTTGCCTTATTAAAATTATGGGTAGAGGATATAGCAGCACCTAAAGCTGCACAACAGAATATCTGACTTAGAGACTGGAATAAAGGTTTTCTTAAACTTTTGGGATGTTGTTTATTTTATTTGTTTTCAAATCAGAATTGTTTGTAAAAACAACAAAGCTCGCTAAATAAAACCTCACAATGTAATAGAAGTGTCTCTGCACAATTTCAGAAGAAACATTAAGGAAAATTCCAATGTTGTTTTAATGAAAACAATTTCTTCACAGCTTAACTGTACTTAACACATTCGTTTGCTTTTGAAAATGCTGCAAGACACTTATCTCCATGTCTACACACCCATATATCTCAGAAAATATCACCTGTAATGCACTGCTGTTGTCAGAGATGTGGCTCTCTGATAAGATGATGATCTTATTTTGTTTGATCAGGTTCTAAGTAATATTGCTGCTTCCTCTGGAACTGTCTTTTCTCAATAGCCCAATTTTTAAACTAAATGAACTCTCCTAATTGTTTGGCTTTTTAAAAAACATATTTAGCATAAAAATATAGAATGCTGACTAATTTTCTATGTCTTTCTGAATATCTGTCACAACTCAATTTTTTTCCCTACTGAGGCTACTGGAGAGTAGAGGAACAGATTACTTCATACTCCTGACAGCATTATTTAAACACTGTGGCTCTGGTAAAAATTATTTCTTGGGATATGGATCAATCCATTTCATTTTCTTAATTTCACATGAAGACTACTCAGACCATAGTTTTATAGATGCAGAATTCTACCGAGTAGTAGAATATTTTTTTATTTGGGGGGGGTCTAAAAGGGGCATAGCAATTATGTAAAAGAAATTTGAGGGGGAGTTAAAATGATAATTTAGTTCAGATGGATTTTAACAAGTAGGCTTCACTAAAAAAAAGAGAAGATAATTTTAGAACATTCTAACTCCTTTGTTGGCATTTTGTTTCATGGTGGCATTTTACATTAAATTAAATTAAATATCTTGAAGGGGAGAGGGGAATCACATAACACCCAAAGAAAATTAAAAAGTATAATTTAGGATTGCACAAAATGTTCTAGGTTGAATCAAAACAATTTTATTACTCTTCAATCCCTTCCATGAACAACACCTCCTCGTGGAAGACAGGAATGCCCAGGGCCCTACTAAATTTGAGCCAGTGCAATAACCCCTAAGAGATAAGAACTCTTATTTTAACATGAGGATTAGGCAAAGACCAGCTTGGTACATAGATTTCTTTTTCTGTTTAAATTTGATTTGGCACTGTCAACACTTTCTGGCCAAATTGTCTTTAAATCAAATTAGCTTAAATTAAACTTCAAACTAAGGCTTTAATTTGTTTTGACTAGAAGTGTGGGCTGAAACTCACCATCCAGCTTCAAGAGCAGATGTTGAGAAGTAAATAAAATGGAAAAGGAGAAGAAAAGACAGAAAAACAAAAGGTGAAGGACAAGAAACAGAGAAATTAAGTGGAAGATACTACTATAGAAATGAAGAAAAAAAAGCAGTAGCTGAAGGGGGACTGAAATGGACAAACACCAAGAATGTATATTGAAGGAAAAGATGCAGGAACAAAAATAATTAGGGGCAAATCTATCTGTCAAAGATGAAAATGCCATTTCAAGCATCCAGAAACTGCACAACTGTCACGGGAAGAATTAACTGTAGCCCGTGTGCAAAACCAGGGTAAGTAAATGCAGGTGGGAGAACACTGCCAGACTTCCCTGTCCAGCATGGTGCCCTGAGCCCCAGGGGAACCAAGCTGGGTGCCAGGGCCCACCTGCTCATGAGGGATGGGTGAGGGTGTATGGAGGGCCCTCTGACCTGCCTCCGGGCTCCTCCAAGGGCCTCAAACAGCTCCCTGGTGTGGTCCACACAAGCCAGAGCTCCCCCACCATCCTCACAAGTGTAGGGTTCCCCATGGTGCTGGTGGGCTCCAACCACCACCCCACTCCCCCCAGTTGCCTCGGAGGCCTCNCGCCATGCCCTGGCAGCCCCCCTGACAATCAGCACCCAGGCCCTGACAGCCACCTCGAGGCCCTGACACTCAGCCCCATGCCCTGCCACCCATCCTGACACCGCTCTGCTCTGCTCTCCCTGACCGGAGAGGGAGAGCAGCCCCTCGCCACAGGGCACCCGCAGGCAGGGGATCGCACCTTCCCCTCTCAAGAAACTTCCTCCATCCCTGCCCACCCCGGCGTGCCCTGTCCCCTCCCGAGCGTCTCCCCCGCCGCCATTACCAGCCTCCTCGGCCGACAGGCGCGCCGCCGTTGCCATGGGGACAAGCGGCGGCCGCGGGGCACCCTGGGAACTGTAGTCGCAGCCGGCCCGGCGGCCTCGCCCTCCCGCGCCTTCCCCTAGTCCCCTCCCTTCGCCCCGCACCCTGCGGATGTGTCTGCGCATATCTTTCCACCCTCTGATTTCTGCACCCCACCGAGGCCTTAATGGGAATTTGGCAATGTAGTGTGTAGGCAGCGGGTCCCTCTGCGACACGAGCTGCAGGCCGCGGAGCCTCACGGAGGCTGTGGACGCACCTCACGTCATGTCATGTCATGGCGTGTCGTGTTGTGTCATGGCGTGTAGCGTGGCACGGAGTGGCATGGTGCATGCCCAGGGAGCGCACAGGCCAAACCCAACAGGCTCCAAACTCACAGTTTGGGTTTGCATGAAAAGTTTTCATGCTGAAAAAGGGGAAAAACCCTATAGGAATGAAAGCAGCTGGATCGATATTTTTCTCCAAGGCTGGACACGATGGGAATCGTGCCCTAACGTCCTCACCAGCCAAGCCCTTCGTGGGCAGAGGCTTTGGGCTGCATCCTGGTTTTTGCCTGTGTAGTTCAGCAGGCATTTCAGGGGTGAAGTAGGACAGGAGAAAGCATTAATTGGCAATTTTACCCCAGTCCTGCTCATGGACATTTGACGGTGCAAACATTTACTGCTTTTAGTATTAGTTATTAGTATTGCTATACTTGCAAGGCTTATCAGTATGCTTTGAAGTTAATGACCCCGGCATCCTTTGTACTTCTTCAGGACACTAGTAACCAAATAAATTAATTTGGAAATGGTATGTTCCAAAGGGCCAGTAATTTTCGTTGAATTTACTAGGCTATACTTACATACAAAATCTCCTGAGAAACAAGCACGTGTAATAACTTCTGGCAATAATTTATGTTTTGGCACTAAAGTGGGTTTTTTTGCTTTACAGGAAAATACTCTGAAAATACCCAATTCTAACACTTTTTCTTTTGGCTGGACCTCCTATTGCCTCTCAAAAGAAGAAAGAAATGACAGATGGTGATCCACAATAAACAGTGCAAACTATCCATACTGTAATTTTTAGTTTTCAGTGAGGTTTTTCAGGATCCCTGTTCCATGCATGGGAAACTGCATTTCCACTTCACGTGATGGTTTGCACAAACAAAAAAATTACCTTCAAGAGCATCTTTACTGTTGTGCCTTTGGTCCTCCCTAATCAATCCTGCAGAGAAAGCATTATATTCCATTTGAAGTATTTTCAGGATTGGACACTGCTATATTCAATCTTAACATTTGAAATGTGTGTAAACACTTTCTAAAATCTAGGCCAGTTTCACCTCTGACACAGGGTCAGCTTTACTGAGGCAGTGGCATGTTGCTGACTTACAGCAGAAACAAACTTGCCCTTTAAAATTCAAAAGTAATCTGTTACCATTTAACATTCTTAAAATACCTCTCATGCTCAGAGACCTCCTTAAGCAAATGGCAGGCAGCCACTGAATTGTGACCATCTTGGGGGTAGAAGGCGACAACCAGATGGAAAAAGAGCATCCTGGATAACACAGTAGAATGGGATATTTTTTACCAAGTATTCAGGACCTCCTCTTACACCTTGTGCCCTGACAATTTTCACTGGTGATGCAAAAAGAAGGAGAAAATACAATAGGTTCTGGATACATAGAATTGGCCAAATCACCCTCCTCAGTATTAGGAACTGTACTGACACATCTTTATTTTAGAGAAGTCCCTGAGCCCTGCAGTGTGGATGATGATCTGAATTCTTTAAAGCTGAGAGCGTTTGTAACCGAGACTTATTTTAATATGATCTCTGCTATAATTACATCTGCACCTATGCTCCCCTTGCCCTTCCGTTCCTCCTTCCCCTTTTATAATGTAAAATTTGCAGCTACAACTCTGAAGCCTCCTTGTTGTGGTGAGGGAGAGGGTGCAAGCCCTTTTATGCAGGAGGTAGCTCTGACAGTGCCCATGCAACGCTGAACATTACCCGAAAGCTTTGTGATTGCCCCCAGGGCTAAGTTGCCTGCTGCCTGTCTCTTCTCCTTTCTCACTTCTCCCTTCCCCCTCTCCCAAATATTTCTCCAGCCCTGTCTCATTGGTGCACTACTCTCCTTTGCCTTTTTTGGACTGCCACCCTGTCAATCTAATGCAATAAGGCCAGGGGCAGGTGCAAACCCTTGCTATGGCTCCTCTTACCAACCAATCCTCTACTGGCCCCTTGTCCCAAAATACCTAAGAGCCAATTGAGTGGGAAAACCCAGGACCCCGGCGAGAGGGAGAGGCTGAAGCTGCTGGATTGCTGCAGGGGGGCATTAATTTAGGGCCTGGGTTCGCCCAGGAGCTGCCAAACGCTTGCATTCTTCTTGGGACTGTGGTGACTTGTGGATAGCAGGCGTGCTCTGCTGATTCATTTTCATCACTGTCAGCATGGTGATCAAAGTCTTTGTAGCCACATCTTCAGGGTCTACAGCGGTAGGTGTCTCGTTTAACATATTCCTCTTTTTGCTGGGATCAGGTTGTTAAATGAGCTTGGAAGATACCAGGACAGCCTGAGTTTGCATGTGAGAAAAAAAACCACTGGATTTCTTCTAGTCTGCACTGACCACCTTATTCTTGAAAGCTGCTCAACATGTAGAGAATTCCTGGTAATGCAGCTTGCTTGCATGCGAGGCTTTACTACAGTTATAACATTTACATATAAAGTATCTGTCATTTAATAGATTTACTTCTGTTTGAAAAAGTATATGCAATATATATGCACTGAAGAAGGAAAAAGTGAATATTGTGTTTGCAGAAAAGCTAAGGTAGATTGTTTAAGCAGAAATTAATGTATTTGTTTTTAAAAGATACTTTAGGACACTGCTCTTGCAAAAGAGGAGCTCTGTCTAAGAAAGAGCCTGGAGCCAAAGTAAGCTGAATAAAGTTACGCAGAAAAAAATTCTTCCTCACCCTCCTCCCTTTCCCTAGTTTGTTTTTTTATTGTTGTTGGTTTTGTTTTTCCTTGGTTTTTTTTGTTGTTGGGTTTTTTGTTTTTTCTTTGGTGTGTGTGTCTCTTCAAATGCTATACTGATGATTTTTAGTATTGAGATCTACTGTTGTAGCTGTCAGCATGGTGTATCAGCTGAAGGGAAGGGCATGTGAATAGTAGGGAGGTTGGAAGTCCGTGGGAGGTGGGAACCGGGAAAGGACTGTTTCCTTTTATATCCAGTTCCCAGATGAGCTCAGATTGCAGTTTTCCTTTGGCAGTCACTCACTCCCAGTGACATGGCTAAACAAACTGGCTGGTGCTTGCACATAGCTGTAACTACATCTCTATTTCTCTGACACCAGCTCCGTGTCTTTAAGAAGTTTCCAGAGTTGAAAAGCTCCAAAACCCACCTCCTGTTCATGGAGCCATCATCTCTAGAAAATGAACTGGGAGTCATTCATGAAAATTCAAATTGGAATACAGCTGAGGAATTTTGCACTTCTCTCATCAGCTTGTCTCACCAGCCTATCGCTAACCCTGACACTAAATTTACTATTGACATTTTAGCATTCCTTTTTTTAGAAGAAACCTCAGATGCAAGGGAAAAAAAGAAGAAGGGGTTGGAAACTGCAGGTTTGGTAATTTGTAATCTAGCAGTTACTGCTCAAGTAGCTTTATGAATTGCTGGGTGCTGTGGGTGCTGTGCATTGGCAGTCTTTCCGCTCCTGCTTGGTCTCCTCTTTCGGTCTCCTTTGGTTGACCACAGAAGACTCATCCTTACCTCCTTTGCCACTTGCCCATTTTCTGGGGGAAGTTATGACCGTGACCGAAATCCCAGTGCGGACATTCAGTATGTGTGTGTTGGGGCCATCACCTTCTCGTGTGCCTTGAGCTGTTGCTCATGGCACGAACTGTTGCCACTCCAGCTATAGGATTGGGGCTGTAGTTCAGCAAGGTGGTCGTATGAGCGCTTTGATTAAACACTGATATTCAGAGATCACTTACACAATTAAAACTAAGCATATCGTATATTTAGCGCTAGCTGAACCAAGATCTTTCCTCTGCTATACATGTTCCTTTTGTCTCCTCGCAGCTAGCAGCTATAACTAACTGCTTTCCTCTTGGACTGCAGTGAAGGGATGTTTATGCTACATGGACCACTGAGCAACATGCAAGCTTTATCCAGCCATTTTGAGCTGTTTAGCATTGCTACTGTGGTTTATTACTGCTAAGAAAGATAGCTAATGCCAGTGAACTCTAATAGGTTTTAAGCTTATTAATGCCAGTCTCCACTGTATATTAGCAGCCCACAAAAGCTGTTAGTGAGATCCAAGACATACACTGGAAGGAAGGGTATGGCATCTTTATATGGCAATATGGCTCTGTATTTCCTCCTTTCTGGTGTGTTGGGTGTGTGTATAGCTGTAGCAATCTCACAAGGCAGCATGTGTTCAGATTACTGATACATAATTGCAATGCCAAGTAAACACAATGTTCAGCAGGAGTAGTTTTCCACACTTGCTGGTTAAAATGATGGAAGGTATCCTTTCAATGAACCTTTGATGAGTTTTGTTATATATAAAATAAGGCTCACTTGTGCAAGGAGCCAGCACAAATCCCAATATATCACTAAAATCCTATTAAAAACAAATTTTGTATCAGCCTTGTACAGCTTTTCCTGAGGAGAATGAATTTAATCCCTAAAGAGCTTAAATTGGAAGTTAAATTGTCCTAGTAGCACTGTGCTCTCTTCAGTTGTCTGATCCTGATCAAATGCATGTTCATTTTGAATTTCAAAATAAGATGGGCCAAAACTCCTCTGGTGTAAATCAGCAGAGGATCATTGGTAAAGAATGAAAAATGTTTCTATTCTATGTATTATGCAGTCACACTACTACTAATTGCAATGGGTTATCATGTTAATAAATACTTCTTAAAAGTGAATGCCATGAACCCAGTAACATTCTGGTGCTCTGGATCAGCTGCTTGAATGATATAATTCACTGTGGCTCTAGAGCAAATCTGCAGTCTGTGTTTTTCCCTTCAATTATTCAGAAATTTATTTTAAATAACTTCAGCTTTATTACCTTTCTGCTCCACACTTAGCTGATATGAAACTATTCATTAAGGCAAGCAGAAGTGGAGACACTATAAATAAGAGCTAAACAGTACTAAATGCTTGGCTTGAAGCAAGTGATAAAAAAATAAAATAATTTTGTTACTAGCCATAGAGGTGCTTAGAAATGGGTAATATCCTGTAAGGTTCTAAAGTGCCATGAATCATGGGAGACATGGGATTGTGTCTTACAGAGAGGATGTCTTCCAAAGTCTTGCTTACTGCTGCTCATGGTTAGGGCACCTCTAAAATCCTTTTATTCCCAGTGTTTCTGGTGGCATTTTATGAACTTGCCCACCTTCAAATCTGTAGGTCTCAGAAAGACTGAGGAAAATGTAGACTATTTGAATTATGTCCTCTAAAATACAGGGTAGGATTTTGTCATCTGTGACTGTGAATCTAGCCATATATAAACCTGAGCTCAAATTTCAAATCAATTTCAAGTCAAGTCAGAAGTTAGAGTGTGATAAATAAGAATAATTATCAGGAATATGTTGTCCATGCAGTGTTAAAGCCAGAAGCTGCAGCAACTCTGCCTATCAACATTAATGTTCCTCTTGCTGTAATTTGTTGACTGTGTAGTGCTTGCTTCTGCCATAGGCAGCTGGTCAACATGAATGCTCTGGATTGTGAGGATATAGATGATAATATTTAATTATGCATCAGGTTAAACTAGTATTATCTGTAGCTCTTATACTCTAGCTAGATAACGTTTATTTGAAACAGTTGTTTTCATATTTTAAGGGACTAGCAGCTAGGGATGGTGGAACTTAAGCTTTGTTGAAAGGGAAAATGACATTGATGAAATAATATCCTGCTCACCACGACTTCCCAGGGAATATATGCCCAAGTAATATGAATTCTTCCCATGCCATCAGACACAAGTGAGGGCACAAACAAGCTCCTGCAAGCTCATCCATTCTGGAAAAACCTTTGCATATCCTCTGTGTTGTTACATCCTGGAAGATTTCCCTTTCTGAGTGCTGTTTGCTGGAGAGATTCTTTTGGTTGCCCAGCTACCTAGTGCCAGCCACAGCAGAGGCTTGCTTTATGGTTTCATACATAGCGTGTGTCCCAAGTCTTCTGCTCTGCCTAAACTCTGGTAATTGTAAGCCTTAGGACATAGTATATCTTCTGCATAGTTTATTGTTGTTATCATAATGAGAAATATCTTGCCTTTTCCTTATACAGGCATAATTGCATGTAACACTTAATTTTTCCTCAGCATTCATTTTTCATGCAACCCTCTCCTAATTTTTGCTTCCTGTCCTGCTGCTGGCTGAGCCTCCTGTGTATTATGAAGCTCAAGCTGAAGAAAAAATGTTTATCCAGGTTTAAAAGTTATAGCTACAGCCATAAGCAAGGGAGCACAGAACCTATAGCTCAGTTTCCATTATCTCCTCAGAGGCACTATCTGTCCAGGGCACTAGCTGTTCCAGGAGCCATATCTGCTTCAGTGTGTGTGACCAAAGAGACAAGCTGACGCTGAAATTGCAGCTGACAGCACTTGAGTGCACTGGCTTTCAGAGCATGTGGTGAAACTCTTAGTACTGGCTTATGCAGATTTTATTAACCATTTATACAAACATTACCGTGCCACTTCCTCCAATGAAGTGTCCCTCAAGTAATCCTTTCTGCCACCTGAATGTGTTCTGCAAATAACTGTGCAGCTAAATAGCCATTAAGAAAATGGCCTCTGTTTAAAAAGTGAAAATAAGAATATAAATAAGCACCTTTGAGATCTGTCAACTGCACGGCTTTTGAACACTTTGGATTTGTGTTTCCATTCAAAGTGATGTACTTTTTTTAGCTCACCATAAACCTCTGTTGTTGTCATAAAAAAGTACAGCATTTGATGTTTGTTATTTTTTATAAGCAAGCATAGCTGTATAGATAGGTACTTCCTTATTTAAACAAGAAATGTTATCCTTAATCATGAAAATTCATTCTTCCAATATAAAAGGCTACCACTGTACTTCAGCTTTTCAGGTTTATTAGATTATAGAAATACATAATCATTAATTATTTCTCATCTCATTGTCTGCCTCAGACTGATTTACACTAGCTTGGCATCACTTTAAATTCAGTTGTTCAGATGTCCGACTTGTGAAAGACGTGGTTTCAAATCACATGGTGGCTCATATGTAAAAATTGCCTTGATACATCATTCTAGGTACCGTCTATATAGGACAGTAACTTGCTGCATGGAGTAACTTAACTGGGAGGAGGAGAGAGTCATGTACTGAACGTGATTGTGCTAGATAGTAATTCAATTGTCTGTGACCAAAGAGCAGCTTGAGAGATCTTGTACAGATCAGTCCAAACAGTGCTTGCTTGAAATGCTGCGGTACGTGTGAGGCTAAAGTCTGACCTTGCAGCTCTTAGACAAGTTAGACATATACAAAATAGGGAAGTTCTTTAAATGTTGCCTAGGAGTAGCATTCCTTTAGTAGAGAAGTATAGTAAGTATTACATCTTCAAAGTAAAATGATAGGTTATAAGCTTGATGTCTGCATCCTAGCTCTATACAGAACTAGTATCAAGGGCTATAAGGGCCATGACTGAATTTTAGGTGGCACAGAAGCTGTGTATGACATGCTTTATTTGTATGTAATATATTCTTCGTGGTCCAACTGGAATATCATTCTGTAATGTGGGAAATATTCAAGCACAGGAGTTAAGCTGTACTGGATTTTCATTGAGCTTTCACTCGTATTTAATTATGCGCAGCATTAAAGAACAGGGACAGAGAAAAACATGTGAATCATGGAAAGCTAAATGTCATAGGTAATGAGTAGGAAAAAGGAGACTGTTACATGTTGAGGAGAATATGTACATTCCCAGACCTGTGCTGACTTTAGGCAGGATTAGTTTAGGTATTTGTACACCACACTCATAGATCTGGGAACGGAGTAGGAGGCTTACTGCTGAGCCTCATTTCTTAGATGGAGGTATGACTGCTTCCAGGGAGGAAAGAAAGAAGCTGGGGGGAGGCAGGGGGAAGTAATGGCAGTGCTCTGGGTGCTGAGAAGCAGTGTTGAATGTCAGCTTCAAAAAGTTTGGGGCCTACTGGAGTAGTGGATCCAACTTGACACACTTGCATTAGTTCTGCTTGTAATAGCAATTGCTTTTAGAAAACAATTTTCTTTTTAAAGAAGGAATTTTGTTTTCCTCTTTCCTAACCAGATCAAAAAGAAACAGCAAGAAGTAGTTGGCTTTTTAGAGGCCAACAAGATTGACTTTCAGCAAATGGACATAGCAGGTGATGAGGACAACAGGAAATGGATGAGAGAGAATGTCCCAGGTGAAAAAAAGCCTCAGAATGGAATTCCCCTCCCTCCACAGATCTTCAATGAGGAGCGGTACTGTGGGGTAAGGAGCTGTTTGGAAATTTAAATACCTTCAGAAAGTCTTCTTTCAGAGAAGGTGACTCTTTTCCATGAGTAGGAAGGATCAAACAAACTCCTTAAGACAATTTGAGATTCATGTTGAAAGAACAATTCTTAGAAAGCATTTTTTTAGGCACAGAAAAACAATGAAACAAAAGATTATTCCCTTTAACAGAAAAATACACATGGAAGGAAAACTGACTAGAGAAACTCTGCTTAACAGACTGTATGGATTATCCCCTGCAGACCCAGAGACTATGCAGGGCCCACAGCTCACTGCAAGGCATGGAGTTTGCCACCTGTGAGGAGCTCTGTGTTTTCCTCTCACACTGTCCTACCTCCTGCTGTGTAGTTCACTCACAAGTTGTCCTGCTTTTGGCTCTCTGCCTACACTCTCACTTCAGCTCCTGAAGACCAAAGGCAGTACTGTCTAGGTGATTCTATGGCTTCTTCACACAATATCTCAGGATAACCAAATTTGAGGACAGCTCAGCTGCACTTGGAGTAGTAAATGATCAGATATGTGGTTTGACAATACCAAGCTACTCAAGACTAGTGGGGTTCATAGCAAGGCTGATCCACTATCTCTAGCTGTATTGCACTTTGCTTCCTGAACTTCCAGTTAATTTTGTGTGGTGAGTGTTGGTATTTTGTTTGTTTGAAACAGACTCATCTGGACTGCTAGGAAGTCAAGTAGATGTCTGAGGCACCAGGGGCTGTGAGGAATCTTTCTTTTCCATTATATTATACAAATAAATAGGAATTATAGTTGACTGGAATAGTTCTAGTATGTGGTTTGAATTATTGAAATTATATTGCCTATTCAGTAAATATCCAACTCTTCATAACAGAAATTGTAACGCTCATCAGATGCTTTCATATTTTCATATATGCTTGTAACAGGTTATTTCTCTTGAGAGAGTTTGTTCAAATAAGTCATAGATAATACTGTACCAGCATGAATATTAGAATTGTGAATCAAAAGAGATATATGAGACAGTTTTTTTCCCATAGTCTGTATGGAAATACATAGTCTGGAAAGTACTCTGATATGATTGCTGAAATGAACTTGCAAAGTACTCTGAAACGCAGATAACATAGTGAGCCCAGTTTTAAGTTACTCCACAAATCCAGTGTGAACTATTGCAAAGGTTGTTTTGAGACAGAAGGGATTTACATGCCACTAAGTTTTCAAAATTAACTTCAGTGCTCTCAGAGCAAAAGTTGCTAGTATGAATAACGGAGCGCAATTGTTTCTTTATTTTCTCACAGGAATCTTAAAAGAGAACTTGATAGGCTAGAGTTCACGTGCATTTCAACATCCAGTCTGCACAAATAAAGTATGATTTATTGTATCTTACTCTGGATTTTGTGGCAGCCAATGTTGCAACAAATATTTCTGGTATTCCCTGAGAGGTTATAGAGTGAATTAAAGAGTAATTGCCTTACAAAGTGTTTCAGCTGGTCAGCCTTGCCAGTAAATGATAAATATACCATTTTTACTCCATGTCTGAAGCCATTTCAGGAAGCCAAATAATCTACATCTTGAAATAAATTTAAGTTAAGACAGAGTCTTTTGCAAAGATATCTCTATGTGGAAAGGGGTTGCAGCTACTGATTTAAAAACTAAATAAAATTCACAATTAGTCTAAAAGTCTCCAGAGTTCTAATGCACCCAGCTCTCAGCTCATAGCTAATGCACCCAGTGGGTGCATAACAAAGATTAATTTATAGCATCATTATTTCAAAATAAATAAGGAGATCCATATCAGTACATGAGCCTTATCCTTCTCCTCGGGGGAAGGTGCCTTAAAGGAGCTGCACAGTGAGTGTGAAGTGGGATTACGTGGGCTGGTTGAGAACATGGCCAGGGGCTGGCAGACTGGTGCAAAATTCCTCCAAGTGACATGATGTCTTCTGCAACATGTCTACAATATAAAGCTGGGGATTTGCATTCTACTTCCCTGCATAATCTGTGCGGGTCCAACAGACCCATCATTCTGAAATCCAGAACTGTTTTATGCTGTTTAAAGTTTACATGATGTATCTTAACTCTTCCCCTGTGTCCCACTTCTTTTGCCCTCAGCTACTTTATTAAAAATAGGGCTGTGAATTGCAAAGGTCTGTATGAGTCATGGACTCCAGTCCAGTATCCTGAATTCATGAAAAAGGCTTTAAAATATGTTGCTCTTGTTCGTACAGTCTTCAAGGGCCTCAGTCCCGTGGAATCTAGAAACCTTCAAATTTGTAGCCTGGGTAAATGAAGCCAGTTTATACCCATTTCCTGGTATGCCGAAATCACCCTTTAGCTTAAACAGCTCTAGCCCAATGTATTTGTAAATGGGAATCATATCCTCTATAAATCTTCATTTTGCTATGATAAACAAGTCAAGCTCTTTACACCTATTTTTTTGGAAGACATTTTGTCTTTCTTCTTCCTACTGATTTTTTCCTTTCCTCATTCCCAGGTAGTCCTTTGGTTTTAGGTCAAATTTGTTATATTTAATTTCTGCTCGTACTCCTTTCTGAGATCACTCTTTTCCCTCACTTCCCTTCCTATCGATTGTCCTGTATGTTTCGTTCCCATTCACACATGTGCATGTGTATACACATTAGCAGCATGCTTGCCTGGGAGCACTGGCCTTGGGAGATGAAAATTCATTATAAAAGATTTCCTTCCTCACCCTGAGAAAGAGGGATTTGGAGAGAGACATGACAACCTTCAACTATTTTAAGGGCTGCAGCAAAAAGGAAATAATTATTGGTCTGAATTCAGTATTGACCCTGCTTTGAGCAAGAGGTTGGACTAGAAGGTCTCATGAGGTCTCTTTCCACTTGAATTATCCTGTGGTTCTAGGATTTTGTAAAATATGTTCTGCTCCACACCCACTGGAGGTGGGACAAAATGTAATGAGCAAAAAATGCAGCAAAGAAAATTTAAGTCAGCAATCAGAAAAAAATAAGTAGCTTTCAGGAGAGAGACTCATTATCTAATTGAAGGTCATTACCAATGGATTGGAGAAACACCTATCAGGAATAGAGTAGTGGTTCCTGCCTTGGAAATGGTCCTTTGAGATCTTCTCAAATGGTCATTTGAGATCTTCTCCAGTCCCCTCTTCTGCAGTTCAGTGAAATTTTGGGCATGGGGGTAAGGGAAGAGAGGATTCTGGGGAGTGGTAAGGAGGCTTCCTTTTCATGCTGGAATAGACTGACATAATGAGCAAGTAAATGCAGTCCTGTTGCTAATCTCCTTTTCTACTGATACGTAAAAGTATCTGCATCTTCTGAAGAGCTGCTTCACTTCCTAAACTGTATTGTAAAATGGAGGTTTCTTATAGATGCATTTATGAAAATAGACCAACTGTGAGCAGCTTTTCCAGGAGGTCAGAGAAACTTTGGACTGACTTATAAATAGTTTGAATCTTATTTTTCTTTCAGATCTTTGGTTTTCCACTTGAAGAAACAGATTAGAAATGGATTAATTTTGTATGCCTGGCTATAGCACCAATTTCAAGTATCCATTCTAATCCATCAGTGTTGGCAATTATGTTCTTATTTGATCTTTTTCTTCAGCTGCTTCTTTGCTCATGTCTAGACAGACATCTGCATCTGTGTCACTTTCTAAATATATTGAGCACTCTTGCTCTTGTCTTTGTTTTTGCTTAACAAAAAACCCTAGAAAACTAGGAAAGGAATGGAATATAAACTTCTGGTTTTCTCTGTAAGCTGAAATCTATGCTTTTCTCTGTAAACTGAAATCCATAGAATAAAATACCTATGTACATATTTTTTTAAAGAATCTCTGAATTATTAGGTAAGACTTGTATTTCATGCTTCATATAACTGCTAAAGTCAAATATACAGAAATCATAGGGACCTCTGGAGGTCTGTAGTCCAGCCTGCTGCTCAAAGCAAGGATAGCTTTTAAAGTTAGCTTATGTTGCTTGGGGCTTTGGCCATCTGAGTTTCAAAAGTCTCCAAGGATGGCATTTCCATGTCCTCTCTGTGCGCTCTGACCTGGTGCCATACCACCTTCATGTGGGGAAGAACTTTCCACTGATGTCCAATTGGAGTTTGCTGTTTTGCTGTCTGGCATTTCCACAGTGGTCATACAAAGGATGATAGCACAGAGTATGTATGTGCATATGCACTCATATCATAATGAAAAACTCACTGATTTTTTTTTTAAATATATTTCACTGTATTTTTCAAAGACTAGTTCCAAAGAGAAATGATACCACTAGCCTCCGCCTAGACCATTTATGTCTTCTCATACAGATATAATATTATTGCTTACCTGAAATAAATTGCTACTGCTCATTTTTCCTACTGCCTGCCTTGGGAACAGTTATCTTTGGTCATTCAGTGAATGGAGATGTGAACAAGTTACCATTAGGAAAGTAAGAGTGCAAATATACAATACAAAAACTATTCCATGGTCACTGTAGTCATGCTTTTACCCCATGCTAAATACATAATAGCTTGCTCCTCAGCGTAAGCAAGGTAAGTAACCTTCCATTTACTGCGAGATACCACATTTACTGTGGGATGTCATTGTACACTACCAGTTGCCAAGGAGTATCTGAAATGTTAGGAAGTTGTATCCTCTTCTGACAAGGGGTTCATCTGGTCATTCTAACGACTTGCCTGTGCTCTCAGGTCTGGTTATCTACAAGGCTGTGCGTCTCTGGAGATTTTTAATACACTTACCATCTGTTACTTTTTCCCTGGGGAGGAACTAACAAGATGTATAAAATATCAAGGCCACTTCATGGCCCTTCCTTGTTATAGTCTTCTCTTTGTTTCCCGGGTATTGACATATTGTGCCATAGTTTGCTTAGGCTGTTTTATGAGTATGTGGTATGCAGGAGGACACAAGTTTCCTGTGTTTGTATGGCTTGTCAAAGGCCCATGCCAAATTCCAGCCCTTCGAATTGCAGAAAATCCTTGTGTTCTTGTTTGCTGTATGGCTCCTAAGTTTATGGGTTAGGCTTCAGACACTGGCTTTCTTAAATACTTAGGGCAGACCTGGGTTAGATAAGAAGGAGAACCCCACAGCAACATGAAAACAACAAAGAGGTGGTTTGAGAAATGGGTGGCCTGGACCAGCAGCAGGTATTCTGCCTGGTCAGGGCAAAATGTATTCTGGGGCTTCTCCCAGGCCGGGCAGTTCCCACTGCCTGTAGCTAGGTCTGTGTGAAAGCCAATCTGTCCCTTAGGTAAATCAGTGAAATGGGCTGTCATTTGCTCTGTCTGTTAAGCTATGTTACCTCTTCCAACCTGGACTGAAATGTCATTGATTCCAGTCTTGTTGATATTAAGGTGTCTTCTAAACCATCCAATCCAGCCTTTCCCTAGGATTACCCTTGGCCAGTAATTCATTCTCTGGAAATACTAAACCAGTCCAATAAAACAACTCAGGTCCTAATCCATCTTTGCAAACAAGTCTGAAGGATGAGTCAGCACCTTATTATTTACAGGTTTCTAGTTTTGGAGTTATTTGGGATGAGAAGGAGGATGATAACATGGTCAAGGCAGCAGTCTAGGACTCAGCAGACATGCGTTCAGTCCCCTGTCCTACACAGAGCTGCTGTGTGATTGTGGGCCAGTCACTTATGACCAGAGTTTCTGATGAGATCTTAAATACATGTTGATTTTTACCTGTGTAAGATGTGAGCCATGAACTTCCCAGTAACAAACTAGTGATAGCAGACCTTCCTTAGTTGATAGGAAAGTTGTACAGGTGAATACAATAAAGACCATGCAAGTTCTAGATGCTAGGATAGGAGCCACCCCTCACGTCTTTTCAGTTATATTAGCACTGAAGAGAAAAGAGGCATTTAACGTAATGATTTATAACTTCAGCTCACATGTGGACAAGACATTTTGGCTGGTGCATATATGTCAGGGGGAACAACACAGTCCTTTGCTAAGTTTGGCTGAAAAGTAACTGCATTTTATAATCAGAATGCTGTTCTTTAAAATAAACAGTTTTGTCATTGTCATTTCACTTGTGCTAGTATGTGGACTGTTGCCTTTTATTTGCCATAAAGATGTCCAGGGTTTTGAGGGCCTATTTTGTGTTCTTATTCACAGCAAGTTTTGTTTTAACACTTAAATGGGAATAACCTTGCTTTGGTGTGTACAGCTGAGGCACATTAAAATGAGATGCTTAATTTTATCTGATTCTGACATAGATGTGATATAATTAAAATATAAGCCTCTGAAGAGATTTGCCCATTTGTTCATTTTGCCAGCCAGTGTGAAACTTCCTTTATCTGAGTTTTCTTCCTGGGGCTTAGATATTGCAGGCACTTGTACAAATGCATAGTCATTCTCATCAATATAAGAAAGATTTGCTTGGGCTAGTCTCTTCCTCCTGTGCTTTTTGTTTGATTTTTGTTACCAGTTCTCTGTTGTTTGTTTGTTCCTTTTTTAGGATTTTGAATCCTTTTTCTCTGCTAAAGAAGAAAATATTATTTATTCGTTCCTGGGTCTTGCTCCACCTCCAGGCACAAAGGTATGCACTGCTGTCCTTCCATGGGGGCCATTTATTTGATTTTAATAAAAGATGAAGATAGACAGTGACTCAGCATGTCAAATAACGGGCAGTGACAAGCATTACATTAGATGCTGGTGCAGCAAAGTGTTCTTAAGGGGAAAAAAAAGTGGCTGGTTCACTAAATATTAGAAAATACTTCTCTCTTCCCTTCTTTTACTGCAGGCTTGTTACCATGCTTCCAGCTGATGATTTTTTTTGTTGTTCTTGTTGACAAAGAGCAGTATTTTATCATGTTCAGTTTTTAAACAACGCAGAATTTCCTAATGCAATTTATAGGTTGTGTTAATTACAAGAAACCTTCCCCCTGACTGCATCAAACCTTGAGCAAAAAGGTTTGTACTGGCCACAAACAGAGGAGCTGGGGTATGGATCCATTCCATCCTCTGTGTGTACGCGCAGACTGGCACTATGGGGTTTGCTCCCTCTGCCTTGAGGAGGTAACTTAAAGTCTCACTCAGGACTTCACGAAGTCCCTTTGGCAAGTCTACCCGTTGTCCTCTGTCCACTGTATTTTAACAATGTTCTAATATATATATGGTAAAAGAAAAAGATTTTTTTTTTCTTTTTCTTCTTTTTATAGAGAGCAATGTGTTTTTTCTTTAACAGAGTCTTCTTCTAATTAGAAGTTTTATAACTGAGAGCATTACAGCTCTCTTATCCTCAGATCATGTTAGATGACAATCTAATGTTGCCATCTGTAACGTGGGTGATTCAACAAAAGAAATGAATCAAGGGAATGATGAGCCAGAGTGACAGCAGGACTCTGCTGCATTGTGGTGACCTGGCTGAAGAACTACCCTGGAGCATGGGATCTGACTTCTGGTCCAACTCTGCTGCCAACTGTGTAGCAACTTTGAGAGAAACACTGTTGTAAATGACCCTGGTTTTTCTCTTCTGTAAGAGCAGAGAGAAAAAGGAGTCTTTGCTAAGTGCTTTGACAGCTACAGCTGAGGAGGTACCCAGGAGAGAGCCACAGTTGCTATAAATGTCTTTGACACAGAGTCCCTGTGTGATAAGAAGCAAGTGATTTAAACTTTCTGCTTTAGCTGCGCCATGTCCCACCAAGGGAAATAAAAGCTATTTGCCTACCTCACAAGGGTCTTGTGAGAATTCATTTAATTAACATCCACAAAGCCATGAAAGGCTTAAAGGACTGCAGGTATTACATATTATAATCATTATAAAAGATATGTGGAGAATCAATGAGATAAAGAAAATTGCATTTTTCCATCTTCCCACTTCATATATTATCTGCTCCTTCATGCAAGCTTCTGTTAGATAGTGTGTCTATGAAGCAAAGTAACATTTTTTTAGAATTCATTCACGCCCAGCTGTCAGCAGAGGCTATTACAGTTTCTACTTTGCGACAACTTTGTAAATGTTGAAAATAACGTTTGGTACATTCTGCTGGGCAGATTAATGTTAGTGCTATTGGTAGCAACCAAGTATGGTTTATGCTGATTAACTGCTGCATTGGTGGTGGTGGCAATTGTTTCAGTCCAGAAAGTGGAAATATGTGCGAGTGTTTTTAAAAAATCCATGTAAAGAGTGGAAGTATATTTACATTGTCTCCCTTTTAGAACCTGTTCCTTAATTTGAGAGGGACGTACACAAGTGTTTCAGCATTTATTGCAGAAGCGTTTCTCAGCAGCTTCACTGCATGACAGTCTGGCTGTGCTTTGTCATACAAATAACCTTGCTGCACTGCTTCTGCTTTCCTTTCATTAGGCTGTCAATTCAACCTTAGCATGAAGTACAATGGATGGCTCGTGACACTGATTTCCAGCAGCCTGAATCTGGAGTAGTAAGTCAGGCGTGGAAGAGATTGTGGTAATGACACATATGACAGGGTTTCCTACTAATCCGTTCTTAAATAATTATATTTTTTTTTCTGGAATATGGTGATAATTTATAAAAGAAGCAAACTATAAAGCATGGAAACATGAAAAAACAGTCAGTAAGCATTTGCTTTCTAGGGATTTATACCTCACTGAGATGTTAAAAAGATTAATATGAAGCTGATACATGTTTTAGTCTCATGTCTCAGAAGATTCTCTTTCCGTTTGTGTCCATCTTGTGTCTCATATTGCACCAGCAGTAGAGAAGCTCTTTAATGACCATGTGTTTCACAGCACAGTCCACTAGGATCCAGACCCTGGACTGTTTTGAGCCTATTTTCTAGAGCAAGCAGGGAACTTTTTGCTACTCCCTCAACAAATTAAAACTTCCCAACAAAACAGTTGTAGTTAAATTCATTGCCATGTCAGCCTGCTGAGTGCAAAATACATGTTTCACTTCTGCAGATTCTCATTTTAACAGCCCTGACTTCTCTCTGGGTTAGGTGGCTACAACTTGTCACCAGACCTACTTGTCCAGTGTTTACATTGAACTATTACTGCCAGGTGTTGGAGCTTTGATGGTGCCAGAGCCTAATGTGCAATCTGACCTACATTTCCAGGGTGAGTCTGATATGTCTAGGACACATCAAAGTTGTCAGCAAGGTGCAGATTGACTCTAAGACACATGTAAAGGAGCTCTGAATACACACCGATATAAAGGAGATCCTTCTCAGACCTGCAGCATATATGCAAAGTAGTCTTTACATGTTTATTTAAGTATCCTCTTACTTACAAAAAAGCTGTAATTGTTTCAGTAGGAAATAGCAAATCAACATCAAAGTTAACCAGACTGGCTGGAAAACAGGCTGTGGGGCAGCTCCCTAAGTAGGCACCTACCCCTTTCTGCAGCCAGCCCTGTTCAGACTTCTGCTAAGGGTTTCTGGTCAGGTACCACTGTACAAATGGCCAGTTGCTGTGTCCATCACTGTGTTTCCAGGTCCAATACAATGAAGTATTTAGATGCCTGGATGGCATGTGGAAACTTCTGCAGATCTTGGTGGAAAGGCCAAAGCTCTAAATGCTAATGATTTGCTTAGGTCACTGTGAGAGTCAGGCAAAGATCTTCACACTTTTTTCCCTATACACTAAGTACATTTTTTATCCTTAAAGGGTACTGTGTGGCCATAAAACTCAGTGACGTTGCAGGAAACCAATACATGTTTTTGGTACTTCAGAAAGGGTCAATTAGCTCACATCATCCTCTCTCTCCTGTTGCCTCCCCATGACACTGTTTTCTAAAGCATTATTTAACAGGGATGAATAGCACAGTTCTATGCGCCTAAGAGAAGAAGCAGGCATAGTGTTTGTGTTAATAAGTTCTTTAGTCTATTAATATGAAATACCTTCTCACTTGAAGGAATACCTGGTCTAGAATACTTCTAACTTCTAAACACATTTCACGGCAGGCTGGGATTTAGAGGACAGCTGTGCTTTATGCCTGACCCAAAGATCACTCACGTTAGTGACAGATTTCTGAACAATCCCATTTAATCTTGGATTAGTGGCATGAACGCTGATGTGCCAATAGTATACGTGTGTACATTTGAGCTATAATCAATGTAGTTTGTATGTCTAGGCTCAGGCGTGTCAGTCTCAACTGCCCCCAAAGTTGGGTACATTTCTTTTTAAAGGCCCCATCACTTTTATACTTAGTCTGAGACTGTTCTCAATATTCTTGAAAATACCCTGAAATATTGGTAATGTGTGAACAGCCCTTTACAAGCTTCAGCTGCACTACTTGGTTTCTAAAATGGCGCAGGTGAATTGTTTTGTCAGTGAGGTGCCTATTACTTAAACTAAGATGACAAACAATATGCTGTATTACTATGCCTTCTGAGTATCTTAGCAAGGTTTGAATGCAGGTAAATAATTGCTTTTTATTTTGAAGGACAATCAGGTTTTTTGAGAACTTTTTCAACTGCCATGGAATAGTGCTTCTGTTTCCCAGAAATCCAGAGAGGCAGTAGATTGTAGCAAGATCATTTAGGTTCGCAATTGCTTTGTGAACTCAGTGAAGCTGATTTACTTGAGCTGAGGGTCTGTTTTTAAATCTTGTGTATACTTAAATCCTTAATCTTAGTATTCTTGGTCTTAATATCCATAATCTTGATATCCCAAAATCCATAGATACTTGAGCTTTAGTCTTCTAGTTCAAGAAGACTTCTACTAAGACTGCTTTGAATTACAAATTTACAGTATGTGCATTTTATTTAAAGAGAAAATGACCTCTCACCCAATCTTTGTAAATGGTACTTCATTTTAAATTAGTTAAGAATTAAATTTTGTGTTTCTATGGAGAGCTAGTGTAAAGATGATATTCCAAATATCACAGTTCTCCATATAATTAACAAGAACTCTGTATGTGTGTGTGTGTGCACGTGTGTTCTGGCTGATAACATGCTGCTTCTAGAGTTCAGTTCTTTCAACTACTTTTTTTTGCCTCATGCTGTAAGTATATGATTCATCTGAGATAGTTCTACACAACAGGTTCACTTTAATTAGAATGCGGTCTTCAGTTTTTATGAATTTTATGTATCTGCCAAAAAAATAGAGTACATAGATTTTAAAATGAAATGTTAACATACATGCTGAAAATAAATATCTAACCAATTTAGTTTTCATTAACACTATCCTTTTCATTTTAGGAACTGCTACAAAGAAAGTGTCTGTAAGGAAGTTATCATTTGCTTAAGAAAACAATGTATTAACACAATGCTGCACAAGACAATTTCAATATACATCTGTGTTACTACATATTTTAATCTCCAAATATTTTCTTAGCTTGTGGGGGAAAAGTAAAAGCTAAATTAAGCCAAACAAATGTCTCTGTAGATCTGTTTTTAATAACAATGCCACCAGCATCAGAATGCAGTGAGCCCAGAGTTTCATGTGTACTTGAAATGAGACAATATTGCCAGAAAAACAAGTAGTCTTTTCTCCTTCCTCCTTTCTCTGTCTCCTTTTGCTTACTCCCAGCTGCTCGTTCCTCTCCCCAGACATCCCCCCACATGCTGGCGAAAACATTCATGCAGCTGTGTAACGGAGTGTGCAAATTGTGTGAGATGACAGAAATGTTTTTCTTTTTAAAGCTTTAATCTTGATTAGCCTCCTGCTCCAGTTCACCATGAAGCCCTGGAAAGGCTTTTGCTGCCAGGAGGGCAGGAGCAGTGCAGTGCTGGGAAGGACTGCAGGGAGGGCAATGCTTGCTGCTGATTGATAGGGGTTTCTGCTGCTGCTGCTGTTTCTCTCTGCAGAGAGGAAGGGGAACTAATGAGCCTATGTGCCTACTCTGTTTTCATTGTAAGCTCCTTACATATAAAACATATTTTCCATGATTCAGGAGGAAATTGCTAAAAGGGCACCAAATCTTACAGACAGTGAAGTTTCAGGAAAAAGATAAAACTGAAGAAGTATTTTGTCCCTCTTCACTCTGTCATGGTATCTGCTTCCAAACATTCCTAACCTTCTTTCTATAATTTTTGTCCCCATCCAGCAGAGCATCTCAGCAGGAGGGCATATCTTATATTGCACACCACATCGCAGGACAAAGATCCCTAATCAGCACTCACCCAAGTCTGCTCTGGGGCTAAAAGCCAGATAGCTATGCTAGTGTCATGCTTCTGCAGGCTAAGTACACTGGCTGAAGAAATCATATACGATGAGGACACTAGAGGAGGACTTGTGAAGCTTAAACGACAGGGGATCTTGACTAGGGACTTTTGTTTAACTGTAGAGACAAACGAAATTACGGAAAAGCAGAAAAACCCAAATGGACCAGGTGGATGAGTTGTAAGAGCTTGGTCACAGAGGTGAGAAAGGAGCTCATCTTCTATCAGGGACATGCTGCTCTGGCCAAAGCCTGTAGAACTTAGGATGACACAGGACAGGACCTCCCCTGAGCCCAATTCTCTGTTGGTGGAGGCAACCACACCAGATAACACCTCTCAAAAGTGGTCAAATTCCCTTTTAATGAATTAGGTCCTTTGCCTTCGCTTCTCCACTAGAAAGCCCTTCCAAAATTTCACACTGTTGATGATTAGAATTTTTATTCACAGCTGTTTTGTACTCATTTTGCATCTACCTCCATGCTCTTCCTTATCCTACCCCTCCCTGATGTTTACTCTGATCTATTTTTAGAGAGCCATCATATCCCCTCACAGCATTATTTTCAACAGATTAAAGTAATGAGCTTTTTTTGCCACTCTTTATAAGATAGGCTCTCCACCCCCTCAAATATTCCTGTAGCCCCCCTCTGCACCTGTTCCAGTCTGAACTTCTCTTTCTTGAGCCTGAGTGACTGCAATGGTACAGAGCAATCCAGAGAAGGTTTTGCCTTGGCCTTACATAATGACATTAATATTTGCTTTCAGCTCCACCAGCTCCACCTCATACATCTAAGGATCACATTTATTACCTCTTTCACTGTCACATCACATTCATGGCTCAGTTATTCTGTGATTATTTAAATATATCCATCTTTTTCTTCTTTGATGGTCAACAACTAACAAGCTCCCAAAGTGCAGTAGAAACATCTGTTTCTAATCTCTCTCCCAGAACTACCTGTCCCAAATAATATGACTTTGAACTTCATGCTATTGCATTTCATCCTATTTCTGTTGTTCCGCTTGAGGCCATACAGGTCTCCTTTTATCTGACACAGTGTGTGATCCAGTGTGACCTTTCACAGCTACCTAGCTGAAAGTACAACAGGACTTAAAATAAGAGCCTTATAGAAGGTGCTTGTTCATGGTGCTAGAATAGATTTGATAGATGGATGTGTGAACTGCGGAACAGTTTCCTGATGCTTTTAAACAAGAAAGTTAAGAGACTATATGTGAAATCCTTTATCACTTCTGTTTTTCTGTGGCTTCTTGATGAAGTTTAATTGGAATGCATGCTGGTGAAAAAAGATTTTTTTTCTGAAACTAGAATGTGCCATCAGTGTGAGCATCGGTTTCTATTAAACTTTCCATAGAAAAGCTAGAGAATCTACTATGCTCTGAAGAGGAAGAAGTGCCTGAATTCATGTTTTCCCTACACAAATCCCATGCCTTTACCAACAGATCAACATGCCAACAAGTGTTCGTTTCACAGGAAAATGTCCAAAAGGGTATATTTTCACTTGAATACTGAAGCAAATTAGAAAAAGACTTCCCCAAACTGCAAAGTCAAGAGTTTTGCAGAAATTAAGTGTTGGTTATGTGCCCTGAAGCTAACAATGACTTCTCCTTTGCTGCCAGGAGACTGAAAAGTCTGATGCCACGGATGAAACGGGGGCAGACACAGAAGACAAGGCAGATGAAGGGGCTCATGAAGAGTCTCAGTCTGCTCAGCCACCATCAGAAGATCAACAGGTAATTTGTCTTTCTTCCCTTCGTGATACGAGGATATTACTGTGCTAAGCACATGGAACATAAACACACAGGCCCTCCTAGTGTGCCTCAGGTTGGGAAGGCTGACTGCAGAGCAGTCCTGCTTGTCTTTTGGATGCATTTTCTTTGACATCATGGTGATATGAAACCTAGATAAAACTCCAGGGAACTTTGCTCTGAATCTTGAATAACAGCAGTTGTCTTTGACAGTTTCCTTTTGCCACTTGTTGCCATAAGCTTCCTTTTTTTAATGCTCATTTGAAACCAGATTCTAGTTATGGAGAATAATTTAGGACTAGACATTTGAGTCCTATCTGCGTGGAAAAATTTGCTGCTATGAATGGCCAGCATCTGCACTGCTCATAAATCTAGTTGTTAATGTTTGTTGTCATGTACCAGCATTGAATGCTGCTGCAGCAATCCAGATCTGACAGTGTCTTCTCCAGGCCATGAAGAAACCCCTGGGCCATGCAGAAATGGAGACTGTTGTTATCCTTTCTGCCTGCATCATGGTCTGATATTACAGTCACATGGAGAGATCTCAAACTGCAGTGCTAATTGTTCTTGGAAAAAGCCATCTGAGTTCCTCCAATTCCCTAGTATAATATCCTGCAGTTAGCTAACATCAATAAAGTACTTGTGGTTGAAAGGTGGGTGGATCCCACAAAAAGGGACCATTCTGTTGTGTGCCGGTGTCTTCCTCAGTGGTGTGTTTATGTTACTGGCCAGGTTCTAGAGCCAGTAGAGACTAGGCAGAAATAGATCTTGTGTCTTGAGATAGGGATCTGGCTGCTTTATTCCTCCTGCTGCTCTGACAATTTGACATTTAAGGATGGGCTTATTTTGATGTTGCAGTGTCAGGTGACTCTCTTCCCAAAGACACAGGCCTACTGCTGGATCAAGCACTTACTTACACTTGTTGGATTTTTTTGTGGTTTGGAGATCAGACATTCCCAGTGGAATATCTGTCACAAATGCATCATCTCTTTCACAAAGGACCAAAACAAATGTGTTTTGGGTTTTTTTCCATCTAGCTGCTATGTTTTTCCAGAAGAAGCACCTCTCTGTAAGAGTTTCCCCATTATCCTTTATAACAATGACAGAATCAGTCATTGTTAGGCTGGAAAAGCACCTTTCACACAGCCTCATGCAAGCCTCAGGCACTGGGAAGTCTCATTTAAAATTTCAAAATGTTGGTGAGGAGAGACAGTCCTCAGTGGGAATTGAAATTTCTCCTTAAACTATAACCAAGCACTTTTCATGTCTCTATGAATTTCAGCCAACACATGAGTGCCATACCTTCTTACTCAGCTCTTAAGAGAAGCCCAGCCTAAAACTGCAATTCATCCCCTGGCTGGGTTAGGTTACTTGCCATTCTGTCTGGCAGTCTACTCTAATGTTTTTCAAATGAGAACAGAATGCTGAAACATGTCTGCAAATGTGTCAAGCAGCTGTGTATGAGAGGTTTTGTAATGACATAATACAATACCACTCCTAAACAGCAAGCACCTTGCTCCATTTCTCACAGAATGAATTGGAGCTATAAGTGGAAAATAGATTCTTCTTTAGTTCTACAGGGAGGGGAGTGGCAGACGTGAGAGCACCAGGCAAGATAGTGTGTTTGAACAGATCTTAATATGATGTGTGGCATAAATAATAATATTAATTAATATTAATATTATAATATTACTCAATATTATGTGAGGGCATGAAGTATAGTTAGTCTTACAGATCCTCCTCTTTCACCTGCACAGTCTTGGCAGTGTCAAAATGTTCTTACATAAGAAGGAGGAAAAGTCTTCCTGAAATCGTCCAATTCTGATACCCACCTTCATCAAGCCAGGTGTATGTAAGCTCCTGGGGAAAGAAAAAAACCAAACCTGTTTCTATTCCTGTTTCACTTGGTTTTAGAGAGGGTACTCACCACTGCAGGCAGCAAGGTACCAGGGGCTCCTGCCAGGGACACACAAACCCCATTTTTCACCCTGTTCCACCACCCAGTTTCCATGTCACCTAGGACAAATCACTTCAGTGATTTGGCATCTGCCCACCTTGCCACAGTTCATCCCAATTATCCCTTCTGTTGGGATGGCATGAATAGTTCTGTAGAAATTCTGGTATTCTCATTCACTACAGACAGCACACAAAGGAGGCGTTTAGATGAGAAGAATAACTTTGAGGCAGCTACAGTGAGATTAATTCCACCTTTTGTCTTTGTACCTCATTTTACCTTTGTAAAAGAAAGCTAGAATAACATTTCCTTCCCTGACCAGGTTTTTATGAAATTAAATACATTTAAAGACTGTTCAATTTCCATTAGAGTATCTCCACTGGATGTTAGGTCCTAAAGGATACATGTAGTAACGACACAGTATTTTCAGTATTTCCCTCTCTTTCTCTCATTCTGCAGCCCAGCACATCTTGTTTGACTGCTTGACCACACTGAATAGATGTTTTCTGTGTACTCTCCCCACCCATGTCTGTTTTTCTTCTAGCTTATTAAAAGCTGGTCTTTGCATACTGAGTTCTGAAAGGGTGACCTTTTTATCAGTGTCCCACTGTGTTTTGCAGCCAAACAGCTGCATCTTTGGAACAGTAGTCAGGTCCCTTTTGGAGTGTCAACTTACTCTTTTGACAAACCCTCAGATCAAAATGCCATAATTTAAACATTACAGTTTTATGTTCTGCTTCTGAATTAATATACCAGTGGGAATCTAGTATCGGCATTTTGGCCTTATTTAGCACTCAGTTTCAAACCAGCTTAAACCCGACTCTTTCATGTGGGGTGTAACCCAGCCAGCTTTTCTCCAGTGACTTTGCAGGAGAAATGCCAGTGCTATGGAAAAATTCTAGAAGAGTCTTGGTGAGGTAAAGATATCTCAGTCTTTGCCAGTGAGCATAAGACAGATAACAAAATAAACTGTTACTGTCTCAACTGTGGAGCTGCATGGAGGGTCCCAGATTTCAGAAGGCTCCTCCAATGCCTCAGTAGCAGGAACGGCAGCCAATGGTCAGTGTGGGTACATGCGGAGGCTGCAGCTTCAGCAGAGGCCTATTGCTTCTGATGCCCTTGCTGAGAGATGCAGGGGTCCAGAAGCTCCAGCTTTCAGTCTCAGACTGGTATGACCCTGAGGAAACCAGCGAGAGACCCCAACCCTCTGAGAATAAAACCTCTTAAGTCAGCAGCTGCTTCCTGAAAGTGGGAGGGATAAGTGCACACAGTGACAGGCTGTTCTTCACACACCTCACATCAGACTGCCTAGGCTTCAGCATCTCCAGCCCCTCATTCATGCAAGCATCCAGGAAAGCCCGGAGCAGATGTTGAAATAGAAAGTCCCTGTCCTGGTTTCAGCTGGGATAAGAGTTAATTTTCTTCCTAGTAGCTGGTATAGTGCTGTGTTTTGGATTTAGGATGAGAATAATGTTGATAACACACTGATGTTTTAGGTGTTTCTGAGTAGTGCTTACACTAAGTCAAGGACTTTTCAGCTTCTTGTACTGCCCAGCCAGCAAGGAGGCTGGAGGGGCACAAGAAGTTGGGAGGGGACACAGCCAGGGCAGCTGACCCCAACATGCCATATGATGTCATGCTGAACAAAACTGGGAGAAGTTGGCTGGGGCGGGGAAGATCACTGCTTGGGGACTGGCTGGGCATTGTCAGCGGGTGGTGAGCAATTGCACTGTGCATCACTTGATTTGTACATTCTTTTATCATTTTTATTTTTTTCCCTTTCTTTTGTGTCCTATTAAACTGTCTTTATCTCAACCCACGAGTTTTATCTTTTTTCCAATTCTCTCCCCCATCCCACTGTGGGGGACTGAGCAAACTAATGGCTGTGTGGTGCTTAGTTGCTGGCTGGGGTTAATCCACAACAGTCTCTTGCACAGATCCAGTAGTAAGTAACAGGAACAACTTTCAGCCTGGGTCACCAAGGGACAGCAGCACTAGGATTTCCTTAGATTATGATTTTTTTTTCACCTTAAACCTGTTGCATACTTTCCTTCCCTAATCACTTCATCAAGTTTATCCTTGACTTCTTTCTAATTTTTTTTTTTTCTTTTCTAATCCCCATCCTCTGATGGAGAAGGTTGAGGAACCATTTTGTTTGGATATAGTGTCCCTTCTTCTTGCTTTGTCTGTCCCTTTGTTTTTGAGTTTTTTGAGGAAAAACTGTGACCTCCTATGCACAGCAAGGGTTCTGCTGGTCACTAGATGTGATGGTAATAATTTTTCTTTATTTTTACTATCTGATTTTAACTTTAGATTTTAGCTTGGGGGTTAGAATATTTTTTAAGTGGTGTCCCAGTTAAATCAGTTTGCAGTACAGATTAGGTTCACTTCAGGGCAGAATTATTTTAGAAACATGTTCAAAATCATATTATAATGCAAGTCTGTATCCTGTCTTAGCAATCCCTCAGGCCATATATAAACCCTGGCACTGCAGCTCACTTCCTTATCTCAACTCATTCTCTCCAAACTCATATCAACCGCTCATGCCTTCTGCACGGTACTATTCCATTTGCTCTTTCTCTTTGGGAGAGGGATAGGGATAGGCTGCAAGAATTGGGGCGAGTTGTTCAGCCTGGAGAAGAGAAGGCTCCAGGGGAGACCTTATAGCAACCTTCCAGTACCTAAAGGGGGCCTACAGCAAAGCTGGAGAGGGACTTTTTACAACGGCATGTAATAACAGGACAAGGGGTAATGGCTTTAAACTGAAAGAGGGTAGATTTAGATTAGATGCAAGGGAGAAGTTCTTCGCTATGAGGGTGGTGAGGGTCTGGAGCAGGTTTCCCAGAGAGGTTGTGGATGCCCCATCCCTGGCAGTGTTCAAGCCCAGGTTGGGTGGGGCTTTGAGCGACCTGGTCTAGTGGAAGGTGTCCCTGCCCATGGCAGGGGGTTGGAACTAGATGATCTTTATGGTCCCTTCCAATTCAAACCATTCTATGATTCTATGATATGATTTTGTGTAAGATTAGCTCTTCACCAGTCTGGTATGTAACATTAAATTCCAGTCACTGGAAATTTTTTTTCTTCTGTTCTGTCTCTTGTCTTCATCACTTTTGCTCGATCTACAGTCTAAAACCAGCTTGTATTATTTCTTATTCCCCAGTATTGTTGAGCCAAGGCATCTGTTCCAGCCTACAACAGTTAACAGAATTGCAAGCCACATTCTGAGTGATAATATATAACATAGATAGGACTCTGGAGAATTCTGATTTAACTTTCATTTTGCAGACTAGCTAATTACAAAAAAAAGCCCAACCCCAAAACCCTGGAAAAGTAAACAAAACCCCAGCTCTAATGCTTTGCATGTCAGTGAAGCAGATTTGATTGCAAGTAACTGAGAAAAAAGGAGCTGTATATAATGACTTTATAGCTCTTTTTCAAAGTAAATGCTTAGCCTAAATGTGCTTTGTGAGTTAACCTGGAGGACATTATCTCAAAATAAATTAACTGAATTCCACATAATTTTCCTAAATTGTGTTTAATTTCTGCTGTGTTTTGCCTGTACGACCGCTGATATTCCTTATTTGATCTATCTTTTAAACATTTTCTTTTGTTTCTCTTATGTAGGAAAGCAAGGAAGAACATGCAGCAACAGGGGTATAGTATATTTGTACATTTTGCTTTCGCCTTTTGTTTGTGTGCCTTTAATTCTTTTTCAGTCTCATTGCTTCACTCAAAAGTTAGTAAATTCTTAATCATGAAACTAAACATACCAGCATTATATTCTGCTATAGATAATTATTTGTCATGTCATAGTCTTATTGTTTGGGAACAAAGATAGGCTTTTAATCATTAAAAACTGTAAATGGAAGAGGAATTGTCTTTCACAGATTCTTTAATAAAATTTGCCAAGGACTCCCAAGACAACTGTATCTGTGACAACTGATAATTGACATCATGCTGATTATATTTTTAGTGTTGTGAGCATGAAAGAGTCATTCTGACAATTTAGGCAGTTCTGCCTATAAAGGAAATATTTTCCTTGCCAGAATTTGTAAGACCCAGGTGCAAATCCTTATATGCTTTTCTGTTTTGCCCAGCATTGCAAGTTTATGCCTTGAACTTTTTCTTCAGTGCTCCCAGTAAAACTAATGAATACTTTAGGCTATTTTCCACTACAAACCTGCAATTAATAAGAGGACACATTCACATCTTCCCACTTCCAAACTGCAATGCATGCATATATACATGTGTATACATACACATGCCCACTGTCAGAGTTGTGCACTGTGGACCTGGCAGCTGAAATGGAGCTCCTGGGCCCATGGCAAAGCGTGGGGGCTCCTTGGTGAGGCTGGTGAGGGTTGTTAAGGCTGGTTAGTGCACCCTGGCACCACTAACTGATGCTTGAAGCAAGAAAAATACCCATTTCTTCTGTAAAAGGTAATTGATTTGAATTTTGAACTGAAGTTTTTAATACCTGAAAGATGTTGCTTGTCTGTGGGCTTGCTTGGCCCGGTTTCAAAGTGCTAATGAAAGGCACCTTTTCTGGGGGAAAATGCCAAAAGAGGCAATATTCCTTTGGCACAAGAACTAATCCAGCTGACCTGTGAGGAAGTTTGTATTATGTTTCTGATTTTGCAGGGATGATCCCTTAGTGCAGTGGTTTTCCCTGAAAAACAACGGTTCAAACCAGTAACCTGATTACAACAGGTCATTTCCCAAGCACGTGGTTAAACAGCATTTTACTTCAGTGTCTCAGGTGTAACCCTTCTACAGACAGTATGTGTCTGAGAGGAAAACCCAAGGTCTGTGCTGCTCATATACCTCTCCAGTCCTGACTGAAAACTGATTATGTATTCTTTGATTGGTTGGTTAAGCCAGGAAGAAATTCCTGGTGTAATTTTTGCAGTCTAGGTAGTATACAAAGGTAGGACATTTTGAGATAAAGCTTGTTTATACACACAGAATGAGTACCTTTGAATAAGAGTTTGCTGGAAGAGAAGGAGCAGAGAAGCCTCCAATGCAATTTTCAGTTGTTTTTCAGAGTAGGACTACACTTTAAAGCTTCATTTACTAGCTCTTAAAAGACAATAAACACAGATTGCGGTCTGTGCTACATAAATGCTAGCTTTCAGATAACTGTTCATTTGGTTGACTGAAGCAAAGGGTTATTGCATTTAAATTGTACCATTTCTCCTATATAAAATAGAGAAAGAACAGCTTTTGAAACAGAAACAGGGCTGTATTACCTGACTCCAAATTATATTTAGATTATTCAGGAGTTTAGCTCCTGTGCCATGAATCTTGACTTGTTTACTGCTCCAAGAAAGTATATAACTAAAAATACTAAACTTTTTGTCATACTTACTTATATTTTATATTCTCATTTTGATCTTGCACATCTATTTACAGCCTAACCAGGTATCATGTTCTAACTTCTCTAAGAAGGTTCTTATATTCCAGTGCTTACCTATTAACTCCAGAAAGCTAGAGCCCTGGCATGTTAAGATTAAAAGCTCTATGCATTTCTTCTTGGTTTTATTTTTTAAGCTCAAATAATATTGCATTTAGTAGAAACAGAACAGTTGCAAAAGCAGGGCTCTGCATCTCAAGGCTGTTTATTTTCCTTCAATTCCTACATGATAACTAAACTATCTTTTATAAAAAAGGAGGAAGAAGAAAAGCAAGAAGAGGGAGAAGAAAAGGAAGAGGTGGAGGAGCAAGAAGAGTCTTAGTACACTTCTCTATGACACATTCTTTCTTGAACAGGTTTTCAGGTAACTATTAAGTTATGCAGCACATAACCATTAGTCAGAACTATTGTCCTTAATGAGTCTGTTAGTTTTCCCCATTTCTCTGGCACCAATGAATCTGACGTCCCTACACAGCTGTCTCTGTGATCCCTAATATCTGCCAAATACTGAAGGCTCTTACAACCTTCACCTCCCTGCCAGGCTTTTGATATCTGCTTTGGGCACATTCTTCAGCATGTTCTTATGGTACCCCGTAGCTCTCTGCTGTGTCCTCCAAGTATGAGCAATGCAAAGAGCAGCATGCTAGTTGTGTACTGCTTGAGTGGTTAGTATATATGCACGAAGTGCCCAACTGATGGGCCAAAAGTACACTTAACTGTTAGACTCATTGCAGTTTCTCTTTCATCTGGGATAAGAATTCATCCTTCTCCTTACTCAGCTACTGATTTCACTGAAACTTTTAGGAGCTTCGTGTCTCAAATGAAGCCCTCTCTCAAATGTAGTTGAAATGTTAAAAAAAAAAAAAATTACTGGGGAAGGGAGAGGAACCTGACCAGAAATATGACACACTATAAACTTACTGATTGCCTTAAAAACTAGGCCAAATGTGACTTTAAAACCTCAAAACAGGAAGCATCTGGGAAGCAGAATTTGTGCCTGTATGGTTGTATGAAAATTCAGCATTGCTCAAGGTTTGTCAGCATGTAGTTTCAAATTTAATTTTCAGGTTTTCTTCTTCCTCCTACTGTCTCTTCTCCTCTGCACAGAAATAAAGATCAGACAATCACTTAGTAGGGAAAAACTGTTAACCTACAAGAAAGTTGGAATTTCCAGCAGGTTTTCCCTTGGGTGGCAGGACTCCGTCCTGATTGCAGACACACAGAGTGTGATACACTCTTTCTAGAACTAGTGGGATTCCCAGTTAACTCTGCCTCTGAGGTAGTTGCCACAGGTTTCACCAACCATATGCTGATGTGGAGTCCCAGTGCATCAACAGGACAGAAAATCTGTCACTTCTTTCATGATACCTCTCCCAAATCTGGGTTCCTCTGTTGCACAGGAATTAATTCATCCCAACGTTGTCCACTGTTCAGACATGTAAAATCAAAGGAGTGCTAAGTTCTAATCTAATTTTCCTTATTTTTGTTCAGGAAGCACAAGCTGGAGCAGCCCCGCCAAAGAAACTAAAATCACTCTCTCAAGCAAACCATCACTAACTTTCATGCCTGTAGACTTATATATGAATACATAACAGAACAAAGACACCATCCTGTACTACCTGTGGCCTTTATATATATATTTGGTATTCCAATTACTTGTTAAAATGGGTCTTCGTATATCTGACTGATGATATTTCAGTTGATTGTTATGTGTTGGAATAGTATTGTCCATGTCACATTTTAGATTGTAAGCTCCTCAGGGCAGGAACCACGTCTTTCTCCATGTTCATATACTGCCAAGTACATTGCTACCGCTCAGCAGATAACTGCACTCACACAAGTGATGTATTCAGAGTAAAAGAAACTGCAAAGAAGCTTCCTGTGTACAAGCTGTGAGTCACTTCTCCCTCAGCTGGCTTTTGAAAATGATTGAGATTTCCATTGTACAGCAGTTTAAATAAACGCGTTTTCTGTCATATCTGTTCTTTGTCTGCAAAAGCATTATTTTAACCCTAGCAAGCTGTGCTAAGATCTGTAAAGTTTTCTCCATTGTTACAGTTGCAGGCTATGCAAAGCCCTTCACCTTGCCTTACACTTCTGCTGATGTTTGTGGTGCTGTGTGTAAGAACCCAGCCATGAGGATACACGACCTTCATTGACCTAGTCCCTTCTGCTGAACCCTTGTCAGTCTTCATGAATACATTCATATTCACTGGGTCAGAGAGGCAGAGAAAATTAATCCACTTTCACACTGTAATTGTTGGTTAGGAGTTCACTGAGGAGGAAGGAGCCTGGATTTCGTCCCTTTTCCAATTACTTTTTATGAGATTTATAAAAAGTGCTTATAGAGGAAGGGAGGGCTTGAGAAATGCTTACTGCCAAAGTAGTCCATAGCTTCATAGACAAAACAATCTCCAAAGGAACCACAAGTTTATGTTTAACTCTGATCAAGAACAGGCTTGCTTTTCAAGCTGAGATCTCCTATACTGTGAGTGCTTGAACAATGACTGAACAAATAAAGCGGATGAAAAACTTGTGAAGGTTTCCTGAATGTCCTGAGTGGGTACTTTTTTTTGTTCGGGGTACATCTAAAGTTGCAATTGTTGGGAAGGGATGGTTAGGGAAGCAGTGCTCTCTGTCTGCGCTGTTCTTACACTTGTAGGTGATGCTGAGCTCAGAGCTGGCAGGTCCAGCTGAGGGAAGGACCTTGGAGTCCTCACTTAGAGCTAACCAAAATCATCAGCTCAACAGCAGCTGCAGCCAAAACCCGGGAAAATGCTGGGCACCATCAGGAGGATGGCGTTACTGTGCTGCCATATAAAGCCTTGCTGAGCTGACATCTTGAGCACTTTGTGCAATTTGTTCTCTGCATCTCAGCGAAGACGTAGCGGTGTAACAAGAGGTACAGAGAAAACAATTAGAGAGGATGAAAGAGCTGCTCCATGAGGAGACTGCAAAGACTCTTCAATTTGGAGAGGAAGCCAAGACAATTACAAAAATCATAAAGGCAGTGAATAAGATGAATGAAGAACTGTTAGTCAAAAAATCCTGCAATACTGTAATGAAAATTAGTATACACAGTTAGTATACACAATGAAATTAGTAGATCAGCTTAAAAGAGATAAAAGAGAATACCTTTTTATATGGTGGATTGGGAACTTCTGGAATTTATTGTCACAGGATGTTATGGAGACTGACAATGTCAACAGGCCCAGAAGGTATTGGGCAATGTCAGGAACAGGAGGCTCATAAGTGGATACAACAGCCTGGGATGTGTCCACCAATATCCCTAATCCAATGAACCATGGGTGCTGGGGACTGGGGGCAGAAGAAATTGAATACAGCAGACTTGCTGTCCCTAAATAGCATTGCCCATTTCCACTTTCAAAGACTGAGTACCACCAGGTCAGGTGAGCCACTGATCTGACCATTTCTTATGTTCCTGCAAGCAATTACTCTTCCTGGGAAAAATGTTCTGCATCCCCCTGGCAGCTGAATTGGGGTGCCAGACATCACTGCAGTAGTTTTGAGCAAAAGGCTGGAATTTTGGGAGTATGTAGACAAAATGAAAACAGGACTGTTAATCGTTCTGGAAATGTGGTAAATCCAATGCAGTGAGCGTGTGTTGTGGTAGCCTTGACACTCCCCGGCTGCCTGAGCTTCGCACAGCTGATGAACCACTTTTGCCCCCACTAATGTGCAGAACAAAGAGCCTGAGCATACCCAGTACCTCAGGCATGGCCACAGGCTTTGGGCTTGAAACAAAAACACCACACCTTACATATTCAGGTATTGTTAAGGCAGAAGTATGGCAACCATCTTCTCAAGAGTGTATAATCTGGAAAGCCTGCTAGGGAATGTGAGGAATGCTAAGCCTCCCGTGCAGGAGTGACGCACTCCCCTGGTCTTCAGCTGGTGACTGAGGTTATGCTCAATGTGTAGTGAAAAAGCAAATGGGATAGCGGATGGTAGTACTCACAACACAGCTCTTTGGTGCGTTCCTTGGGACAATGCTCTTTAGCATGTGCTGATCATCTTTTCGGCCAGATGAAAAGGAGGTTGTGAGTATGCAGAGGATAAACTGAAAGCTGACTGCTGCTTGGTGATTTTAGCCATAACGCTAATTCTGCTTACCTAAGCTTAATACTTTCTGCAGCAATTTAGTGCGACTAGGCAAAGAATTAAGTCTTTTAAGTATTTTCCAACTACAGCTGAATGAATATCAGTAGCACAAATACATGAGATATTGACTTAAATGCATTTGAAAACATACTGTCTGCATTTCTATATAATTTATATTTTACTGGGAGAAAACAACTGCAGTCGGTTAACAGGGTGCGCCTGGTACATGGTGTTGCACATGCTTCAGGAAACTGCGGATGCAAAATCATTCTGGTGCACCCCACTTGTTAAACACAAAACAGCATGCTGCTTTTTGTGACACTTTGGTATGTAAAGCATTTTCCTTGGATGAGTGATGCCAGAAACTTCTAGTATACTGAAACAAGCTAAAATTAGAAAGGCTTCAAGCTATCCTTCCTACAGATCCATATATGTCATGGGATGGTGGCTGTTTGCACTTTTAAACAATTGATTGTCAAGTTTAACAGACTGCTGAAATGTAAAAGAAGCGACAAGTATCATCATGAAGTAACTAAGTAGATAGGGCTAGTCAATGGTTTGTTTTCTAGGAAAATAAATATTAGGATCTTCATTCTGTTGCTAGTAATAAAGGGTTTTGAATAACAGGTCCAGAAGGCAACCTGGGCCACGCTGTCTCTTGCATGAGAGCAATTCTGAGCCAACAAATTGTGCAAGAGATTTTCTCCTAAGAAAACTCTAAGGGAAATTCATTGAAGAGAAATTAAACTGTTCAGTAGTTTTGCCAGGGTCAAGCTCCTTGGTCCCATCAGATGGCTGGGAGGTACCCACGGCTGGAGGGGAGCCCAAGGAAGCCTTCCTCCCATCATGGACACTATGTACTGGCAGCTGGTAAGCACGCTGCTTTCAGAGTTAGAATAAAAACTGTCCTGTCGCTGCTGCAAACAGCTCTGGACAGCAATGCTTGGTAGTTTAAGCTGACTTGATGGTGGCCCAAGCTGGGCACTCGAGGCTCATTCTCCTCTTTGGGACTGGGAGGACTTCATCTCTCCCACTGCAATCATGTGCTGCCTGTCCTGCAAAAGCAGCCTTGGAGGGGGCATTGTGACAGGGGAGTCCCAGTGAGCACAGGGGATGACTTCAAGACAGATACCGGGACACAGCAGAGCCGCGAGTGCACCGAGGTGGTGGTGGGGGCAGCTGTCAAAGCCAGAGCACCTCAGTCCCAGCTGACTGCTCATGTGGAGCAATGGCTGTGGAGCTGGTAGCAAAGCACGGCGGTTTCTGCTCTGCTGACTTTAAGGACGGGGTCCTGGATGGATGCCATTTTTCTGTCAGTTCCAATTTCTAGCTTTCTGGGGAAAGATTTTTTTTTTTGACCTTCAATCTTTAGTGTTTGAGCAGTAACGCTAGAAGAGACTTTATATAGTTTTTCTTAATAATGACTTACTGTGCCGGAGCAGGTATGGTGTGTGAGTGTGTGACAAAATCCACCGCCCACCACCCACCAGCTCCTGGTGGGGCAGAGCAGAGGCTGCAGGTGAGCGCAGAGCCAGAGCAGCATGCTGAGCAATGGTGAAGCCTGCTATTGATGGCCTTAGCCTTTAAAATTGCATTACCCTGATAAAGTTAGCAGTCCAAGGGCTTGCCAGGCAGTACAAAGCACACCAGCTGCCTCCATTCTCACTACACAGCCTGTATTTCCCTTCCCCCCACCATGGGGATTTTTCTTTTTTTTAAAAATATTTTATTTTAACAAAAGCCAATCATCTCCTCAAAAACCTCCACAGAAATAAATAAAGTGGATGCATCGTTTTCCAGCATCCGTCTGCCCAGGGAGACAATAATCCCTGCAGTGGCAGCCCCAGCTGATGTGCTGGGCACAGCAAACAGCAGGTAGCTGGGCTGTGCATGGGGCTGTGGGGTGGAAAGGGCCAGGCTGCTAGTGGGTGCTTCTCCTGGGCTCCCCCAAAAGGGGTGCTGTTCCAGCCCTTACAGCTAACTTAGCAGCAGCACCTTGGGTATGAAAGCTTGGCACTAACTCAGTGATGTTTCTTACCTGGTCTGGGGTGGAGGGAAGGAAAAGCAAGAAAAGTGAGAAAGAAAATGGGGGCAAAAATCACCTTTGGGCTAGCATCTTTTGGTCATTGCACATGAGTGATTCCCAGCAGTCAAGGATGGAGCACGGTATGTTAGAGAAGTTTGGATTTCTATGATGTGCTCAATCCAGTACTTTTCCATAGCAATTATAGTATTGCTGGATTTTAATGATGTGGTGTGCTGCATTAATATTGGCTACATCCAACTTAAATGGGTCTGATACTGGCGTCCATGTGCTCCTAATCAGATTTTGATGAAAGCTAGAGGCAATAAAAGAAAATTATATTCAGCTTCTGGCCAGCCTCGGGCTGGTTTCAGGGCAGCTGCTGGTGTGGCCCATTGCAGACAAATGCAGGAGTTGGAGGAAGCAGCTCTGGCAGGAGCTCGGGGGCCCGGGTGGCTGAAATCTGGACGGGGAGTCACCCAGCTGTGCTGACCGTGGCGGGGTGGGTAATGTATTGCCCGAGTGTTGCTGGAGGTGGCAAGGATGCCTCTGCCTGATGCCCAGCACTGGGAGAGGAGAAGGCATTGGGGAAGAAGGGGCAGGGCAGCCACCCAAGGGCTGGCCGACACGTGCCCAAGGTAGCGAAGACCTCCAAGGATGGGTCCTGGAGACCAGCAGCCCCAGCACAAGATGGGTGTGCTGATGAAGTCTGGCACTGGTGAGGAGTTGGGGAGCATTGCTAGTGTGGAGGAGAACAGGATGGTGGCCCAGAAAGAAGCAGAAGACCCTGAAGTACAGAAGTGAGATAAAATTTGGTGGTATGGAGTACTAGCATCATGTGCTTTGGAAGAAAATAAGAATTTCTGCTACAAACTGGGAGCCTGTCCTCCTAGGACTAGCACAGGAGGAGAAAGGCTTGTGTGCATAGGTTGGTCTCCAAGCCATGGGGAGCTGTAATGTGATGCAGCAGTGGCAAAGAGAAATGTGATGAGTAGATGTGCTAAGGAGCTATTTTCAGAAGCGAAGGGAATACCAAGTAGCATTGCAAAGCACTGCAGTGGCACCTCCTCTGGGGCAGGTACTGTGTAATGTTTGAAGTCAAAAAGAATAAATTCACACTGAGTGATCAGGGAAAAGCTATTCCAGGTATCAAAGTCTTGCACTGTCCATCTTATGAGAGGAGGCAACAGGACCCTGGTTGGTGTAGTCCAGCAAAATTTCCAAATTTCCAGATTTGGAATTCCCCAAAATGGCAAATATTGAAAGTTGTTCTGTACTCAGGAATAGGGAAAACATAAAGCTGGAGAAGCAACTTACTCTGGAGGAAGGGGAAATAATGTCTCTTCAGCAGATGCACACTGCAGATCATACATTACATGTCATGAGGAACTGCATGAAAAATAAAGCAAGTAGGGAGTATGACTGTACGACTGCATATACTGAACGTACAGGACAAGCTGCCTGGCACACTGAGAAACAGGATTGCAGCAGGAATATTTCCAGGATCTGGAAACGTCTCTCACCTGAAGAGAGGAAGCAGCTGGTGAGCCAGGGAATGACAGGTCCCCTTCACACTGCTGCGTGGTTTTTCCTTGTAGTGACACAACCGAGACTTTGCAGGACTTTGCAAGAAAGCTGGAAACTTCCCTTGAGAAACTGGCTGCTGTTAGCAACCAGGGTTTCACTGGTGGAAATCTGCTGACTGTAGTATATTCAAGGTAGCTGAAGAAAGTGAATTCAACCAGTGCTATATATCCTTAGCAAAGTATTCTGCACTCCTGTTCTTAGCAGTACATTTTTAACCTGTAATGATCTTTGCCTGACTGTTATGTTACTAGTCCTAATGTCAGCACGAACATCTTCTCTCAAGTGACTCATGCTAAAAACACAGGTGTTTTGGTGCATGGTGTCTTAAGGGTGCATGTTGAAGTCTTGTCCACTGTTCAAACATCACGAGAGCCTGGCAGACACTTGATCCCCGTCAGCGTCAGCAGGCAGGACTCAGAAATGTGTGCTGAGATAATCCCCTGGGAGGCGATGAAGCCTCTTTGGGTTACAGACAGGCCCACCCGATAGTAACCCACAGGGCGCATCCAAGTCCCAGAAGCTGGCAGCAGGGCTTATTGACGTGCCGTAGATGAAGGTCAGAGACTTCTAAAGGGTGGCCTGTCAGGCTGTATTCTTCATTTCCAAATTAGATGTGAAGCTGACGGCAGAAACTCAGCAAGTGCTTCTTCCTCGCTTGATGCCATCACCCAGGGGGTGGCACATGGGCAGCAGGTCCTGCCCCAGGAGGGGGAGAAGCAGTTCCAGGGGCAATAGCTGCCGTGTCCCTTTCTCAGCCTCCTGTGCCGAAACAGCAAGTGCCTCTGCGAGTGTGAAGCTGTCTTCTGCTCACTAGCAAGAAGTCAATGGTACCTGCTATAAACCCAGGCTTTATGCTTATTTTTCTATATTTTACTCACTGAGGGATCATGGGGTGTAATGGGAAGGAAGCTGGCTTGTTCATTGCCTGTTGAAATTAGGCTCTGTTGCAGGCATGTGCATGGAGAGAAGCAGCCTTGGACATACTGGTGCAATGCAGCATTAAGAGATGACTTCTCTTCAACACTGACTTGTCCCTTCTGTTTGGTCAAGCCTTTGCCAAGCAAACAGCCTTTGCAGGACAGGGCCGGGGGCTTGTAACCGCTTGCTTTCAGGTGACACTGCCTGACCCCAAAGGTAGCAGGGGAGGGTTACGCATGCCAAGCCCTCATCAGACACCACTATTGGGGGTGGTTGGTTGCTGATGCCTCAAATTGGGCTAATGGAAAATCACTTGTAAACTGTGTGTCACCTGGTAAACTCTCCCGAACCTCAGCAAGACTAGTAAAGATAAAAGTTCAATAAGACACCGTACTTGTTGACATATTAAAAAACCACCCTACTGGCATGACAGTTAGGTTGTGATCAAAGACGGCAGGGCACTTGAGGGCAAGGGCCTGGCAGAAGAATTTGTCTGCAAATGTTGTACACAAGGGAGCAGGGGGAGGCTTTTGTCTCTCGGTGACGTGGCTTGCTTGCAGAAAAAAGAAAACCCAGCTGCCTTTTGGGCAAAAATAATGACTCTAGCAATCCTTTTTTATGAGTTGGATGAATTTTTTTGTACGAGTCATTTTCTCTAAAGAAGTTTCATTAAAAAAAAGTTTCACAAAAACAAAGTTCAATCACCTCCTCAAATTTTGCCTGTAATTTTGTTAAAAGGAACAGTTTCCTCTCTCTCCTTTGTGTGCGTGGGCCTGGAGCAGGATGCTGCCAAAAAAGGAACTTCTAACTGGAAAAAGTGTGTGTCAGATTTTGCTTTTTGCTGGTATTTTGTGTCTCTGTGCAGCCGGGACAGCAGGGGGAGCAGAGTGGGGGCGTGAGAGCTACCAAACACGGCCCCATGGCACTTCTGCAGCTTGGCAGCAGAAGAGGATCGTCCAACAGGGAATTTGGGATTCCCTGAGCCCATCGGCTGCTCAGAGCCACCTGTCCGGAGGAGCTGCCCTGCCCTGCCTTGCTGCCTGCCCGCTGCCTGCCCGCCACCTCCACATAAGTCTTTGTGCACCAGGATGCAATGTTTAGCCCAGCAATGGTGAATTACTGGCTTTGCTCTTGTTTCAGCCTGGATGATAGTGCTACTCATCTGTATTTGTCATGGCACCATTATTTAGAGATAAATTATCTCTGAAGCTGTTGATCTGGTGCCTGTTGCTGTACCCTGATCCCATAACTCGCCGGGGCTGCCCTGAGCTCTTGCTCTGTCTGTCTTGATTTTGTGGCTGATCATAACACTATGAAAGCCTGCTGCCGAACGTGTGAAATTTTTTGGGGGGGCCAAAGGAAATAAGAAAGTCGGTGGGCGGCTGTTGTTTCATATAGGGTAGGCATGGATGGTGAAACAGCTGACTTGCAGAGTGGGGTGGAAAGTGATAGATGGTCCTAAAAAGTCACTTCACATTAATGTGCTGTGTACTAAGTACATTGCAGAGGGTATGGGTTAATGTTCAAAATATAGCAGAAAAGTGCAGTATGTACCTATTTAAAGCTGCTGAGCTATCTATTTTCGAAATGTTCGGTCATTAAAAGTCTTCATAGACACGTAAGAAAGTGCATCAGATTTTCAGTGCATCAGGTGTCTTCTCCTATATTAACGAGCAGCATGTTTTCATGATTACCTCGAGGAGCACAAGAAGTGCAACTCTATGTACTTAGAAATTTAGGGGAGGATGAAAATGCGGGCATCCCAGTTCAATGCTTTAAGTGGAAACTTTATGCTAACTGAGCTAGAGATACCGCAGTCTCCGATTGCTTAAAGATTTGATGGTTTAATATTTGAAGCCCAATACTGATGATTCAGATGCACACATTTCTCTCAGGCATTCATAACGCACTGCTATTCTGCCATACGTTTTTGTTGCACTTTATTAGTTTCTAATTTCCCTGTAATGACTGCGCAGACCCCGGGGCGCAGAGGCAGTGAGGCTGCTGTGGTTACCCCACGGCAGAAGTGTGGGTTCATCTGCCCAACTACACCTTTTCTGCGCTCGAGTGGGTGCTGGCAAGGAAGCTGGTGGCAATCCTAGGGCTGGCACATTTTTTGATCCTGGGGACCAGAAGAGGAAAGCGTGAGTTGGACATGCTTAATTACATGGAGACTTTTAAATAACACTGGCAGAAGGGGTCTGTGTCCTTAGTGGCTGTGTGCAGGCAAATGCCCTTGCTGGGCAGCGCAGTGCTTTGTGGAGCTGTGGGCTGAACCAACCAGAGAGCATTCATTTGCTCAGTAAAGTGCTATGGGATATGTTTTGCAAGGACTGCTTCCAGGTAGAAAGAACTTTTCCTTTCTTAATTACAATTCCATTCCCTGAATCCCAAAAAGCAGGGACTTGATTTAATGGGCAAGAGGAAACAAGGAGGTACATTTATTACTCATCTATGTTTTACTGCACTGTGTGAAAGGTTAATAAGCTTTGAACTTGTGGGCAGCCAGTGTTCCTGGCCTGACTCATGCGAAAGAGGAGCTTGAGAGAGTGCTGACACCCCCATGTCTAGGTGTGCACAACACACCCTGATCCAGGGAAGATCACGGTTTCATTCTCTTGGAAAAAGGAGGGTTGAGAGGGGGAAAATAAACTGGAGATAAGATAAAATGCTTATAAGCAGAGCAAGTTGAATATATCTGCAATTTTTTTTTAAAAATATCCTTTTAATCATTAAAAAATGCCATTCCTAAAAGGTCACCTGGCAACCAAGCAATCAGAAATAAATATATAAATACTCAGCTGGACACTGTGTAAACTCCCATGTTGTCTGCAACTTCAGGCTTGTCTTTCATGGGGCAGAGTGGAAGAGGGCTAAAGTTAAACATGCAAGTGGTGACAATCCTGACTGAGGAGAGACCCGAGCTCTATGGCTGCCATCGGGCAGAGCTGAGCTGGAGCTGCCCACGGAGCAGAGCACAGAGATCAGGGCTTTTCAGCTTGGTGTTTCAGCAGGGTCTTCTCCCTGTCCCACCAGCTACTTATCTTATTTAGTGACTCTTAAATATGCTCAGGGTGCCCCTTACCAAAGGCGGGCGCTGTGAGTGCCAGCCTAGCATACACAAAGAAGGGAGATCCCTACCCCAACCAGGCATGCCTTCAGAGAAAGGAGTATTTTAGCAGCAGGTGAAGGACAGACTGAGGGCATCCGTTGGCATGGGGGGCTTCAGCACTGCAGATCCTGGCAGTCCTGGGGGAGCTGCCTCCCACCGGCTGGGAGCAGGGAGTCACACCCCTTGCTCCACAGGCTGGGTCCTCATCCACAAGTTCCCCACCTCACATGCCGGAGAAGCCCTCAAGCAACAAAGTAAAAAAGTTGGAAGCTGTCCATATAGGAGATGTCAAGTGTGAATTAGGCACCTGGGAAACCACAGGGAAGATGGCCATCTGGCTACCAATATTCACTGTCATTCACCTGAAAAAAATCCCACCCAAAAATCCAACATGGAAAAAAAGCTGTACATTTTTTAAAGCATAAATATTTAAAAGGCATTGTGGAACCAGTGATTTTGCTCAATTTACTAAATCACTGCAAATAATACCCTTAAGTAATAGAAAGTAGTGTATTAGAGCAGGGTTGCAGGCACGTGGATGGAGGACTGTACTGATAAATGAGGTTTCCCTGAAAAAATAAGGTAAAATAATTACCATTTTATTTCAGATGCTGACATGGCAATGTATTATAGATCAGTTCCAGGTTTTTAAAGAAATAAATGTTCATGAATGGCCTTTTATTCTTTTGTGAAAACCATGTTTCAGTTCTTGGAATTAATCTTGAAACCGAGCAGAAACATTTCAAAGAGGAATGATGTCAAAAATTATTTATTTTCTGTTGAACTTTTAGGAAAAATTTTTTGGATTTTCAATCTCTGCATCAGGTTTCCCTTGCATCCCATTTTATACTAACAACATGCCTGACAGCAGATTAGCTGGTTGTGTTCAGCTTGATTTGGAGCTTTCTTCTCCAGGAAAAAAGGGGTAGGAGCCATTCCTACAGGTGTCATATTGCCCCAAATGCTTCTTTAAAAATGGTGGGTATGGGCTAGCGCCACAGCCTGTATCAACCACGATATACTTGTAATGATACAGCTCTGTTGCCTTCAGCACCAGCTGAAAATGAGGTGAAAAGTCCAAAGAGTTAAATTGGGCTTGGTTTTAATTTCCGTTGCATTGGTGCTGTTCTGCTGGCAGGTGTGGTCTCACATAGGATGGTGAAATCAAGCTGTCCATCCTAATGGCAATGAGCAACTCCAGGCTTGAGTCAAAGCTGTCTGTTGAGGCGTGCTTTACCTGCCAGAACAACCGTTTAACAACACACCTGATGTATCAGTGAACTTAAAACTCGTCTAACAACATTGTATGCCTTTGCTGGCTCTATATAGGACTCTGTGGGACATGTGCAAGACAGAGTGGGCACTTGCCCACTAGATAAGCTCATCTCACCTCCCAGGCTGCTGCCAAGGGCTGCATTTGCAAGACAGACCTCCCATTGCTCCCGTCGGTGTGTGCCAGCCTGGGTCCTGCTGAGGTGGGGTGCAGCCCTGCTGCAGGCATGTGGTGCCACGCAGGGTGTCGGGTCACCATCCCTTGCCCTCGTCCTCACTGGCCATGCAGAGGTGGCCCCTGGGCTGAGCACTCACTGGCAAATTCGGGTAGGTGGCTCTGGATGTCTCCTTTGCTGATGCTTTGGGGAAAAGCATCCTGCAACCTTTCTAGAAACATGCTGGAAGTGTTTTGGGAACTATTTTCCTTCTGAGAAATTCTGGTGTTTCTTTAAAATGCAGAGAAGAGACAAAAAGAGGAGAATACAGTACTTTGTTTTTTAAATTCAGAAGCTTCGGTGTACTTGATTCAACACGAATGTCCTGAAACTTTCCTGTTAACAGCCCTTGTTTTGTACCAGATCAAAAATATGCTGTTTGGATACCTTCCCCTTGGCTTTTTCTCTCTCACTGGCCCAGAACAGGAACATGCTGATAATAAATTTAAAAAAAAAACACATTAAACTCAGCAGCTCAGAGGGATCCATTTGTCAGAGCCATAACTGAGTGTACAGTTTTCTGGCACGCCAGTCAAACTCCATCAAAACCTTCATCTCAAGCTATGTACCAGATAACAGCACTCAGATCAGTTAGTGCTGAGAAAACATTTGCAGGCAGAAAAGGCTGGAAGGGAAGGAGTGGGAGTTACATTAAACCTGGTTTTCAATCATTATATCATGGGGATCGCATCCTTGTCTGGGTAGCACTGTTCCCTCAGGAGGCAAGGAGATGTGAGCTGTGTCCTGGCTCACCTCGTCTGTAGCACGTCCCTGTGGGGAGGCTGCAGATGCTCTCCATCCAACGAGGGGTCCCAGGCACCAGCTGCCCTGTGCTGTGCCTGCAACCAGCATCCCAATGGCCGGGCTTCATCCCCCTGACCTGTGCAGCTCCATGGTGACTCCTGCCTATCTCCTGGGCTTTTCATGACTGCCTCATTACTGACAGGTAGAAAACAACACAGTGCTGGGAAAGGAGAAGAAAGATTGGTATTAGGCATCCAGCCCATGTGAGTGTCTTTCTGCAAGGCTCCGCATTTTTCCACAAACTGGATGTGTCCCACAAGCCGTCGTTTGGTTTCTTGTGCAAGAGGGGCTCAGGATGGGACCGCTGAGGATGGGGCCAGAAGGCAGGTGGCTGAGCCATAAACCCTGGTGCAGGATGAAAGCAAACCCTTTGTGTCTGCCCCATCCGTTCCCTGCCCCCAGGTCAGGCCATTGGGTTGAGGGGCAGGAACCCCTTCCTGAGGGGAAATGAGGGCATATGAGCGGGGCACACACTTTATGGTTTTGCAGCTGTTGTGGCCCAGGGTCCTGTACCCAACTGTGAGTGTTTTTTTCTTTTTCTTTTTTTTTTTTTTTGCTTCAAAATGGGGGACAAGGCAAAGAGACATAAACAAATGAAAAGCCTCCATGTACTTTCAGTTACTTGCGCAGCGGGCAGGGGCCAAAAAAACTGCTTTCCTTGTTCCTACAGGCCAAAGCCCTGGAGTATGTGATTTGATTATCATTGTCATAAGGCAGTGCTCAGCACCTGCTGCAAGGGAGGACATTTCTGGGGGGCTCAGGGTGTCCCTGGTTCCCAGAGGAGATGTGGTGACCCCTGGTTGTGTCCAGCCCCTGCCCCTCCAGACTCCTCCCCATGGACATGTGCCAAAGCCTTCTTCCAGGAGAGATCTGAAATGCCACAGGCAGTGAGGGGGAGGCTGTGCTGTACCTTTCTGACAGCTCTGGTGTTTCATAACCTGCACTATTTATTTAAATAAGCCACGTGTCTTAGTTAAAGCCTAAACAGCTCAAAGTCCAACCTCCAGAAGCTCTGCCTCCAGATGTGGGAAGGTCTGATGGCATTTGAGAGCACCAGTGGTACGCTTTTGTTCAGGGTACTCTGTCGGATGCTGGTTTCATGCTCAAGGAGGGAGGTGGAAGTGATGGGAAGAGTTAAAGGGACCCAGAGCCTGGAAAACAGCCCAGCAAATGGGGGATGTAATCAGCTCAGATCGCTCAGCCTAGCAAGGGGGGGATCGAGGAGCAAGCTGGCTGCTCTATGTAGGTCACCTTTGTAGGTCAAACCTTTGAGCCCTGGCCAGCCATGAGGCCAGTGGGGATGAGGATGAGCAGTGGCAGAAACCCGCAGACCCGTGGCTGGCAGCGCCGGCTCCTTCCTCGGAGTGCAGGGAGGGCTGAAAGCCACACGGAGCCAGGGTTCACCTAATGCTTGCAGTGGTGAGATGGCTTCAGCGTCTTCAGGAAGAAACCTGGGCGAGTTGGAAAGAGCCCGGAAGAGAAATGTAGCACTATGTTAATGGAGGTTACAGCTAACGAGTTCTCATGGCAGCGACAAGGAAACCTCCAGTGCCCAAAGCCCCCTCACCATGGCCAGCATCAGGCAGCCTCGTGTGCTGCGCTGGCGCAGAAGATGTGAGGTGCTTGTCTTTACCTGCTCACAGTTTAAGATGACTGCAGGGAAATTTTGGGGCAGCTTATTCAGAAGAAACTGAAAAGACAGCTCGATGGTAGTCTGTGTCTGCTGATGGAGGTACAAGGCAACTGCCCTGGGCAGGATGCAAACCCCAGCCAAAAAAAGCATAGCAAGAAATAAGGCAAAACACCCCTACAGTTTGGATGGTTAGCTATTCGGGCAGTGTATCAGTAGAAGCAAAAGATTCTTCTGTTGCGCACAGGCCCTAAGTCAAGCTGGGGTTCCTTTCTGAAAGAGTCTGTTGTTCAGCCAAACCCTACCGAGTGCAGGCGAGAGCTGCAGGATGGTACCCACGGGCACGTGCCAGCCAGGAGATGGATGACAGCTGGAGCTGGCAGCTTGTCAGCCCTGCCGGCTGTGGGTCTGTGTTCCCCCAATGAAACCCGTGCTGCGGACGGGTGCCCCTAACCCAGGCACGGCTGCGTTGCTTCCCTCAGGTGCCAGCCACGACTGGGGCCGTGGGTTCATACCAGCTCTGCCCTCCACTGCCCACAGCCAACATCCACCCAGCCCACAGTGCCAACTATCCGAGTAAAAAGCAAACCAGGAGCCTGTTGCTATGAGCTTGTTTCTGCTCCCATCCTTAGGAGACCGTGCTGTAAGGTGCAGCCTTGGCTTTTCTCAGCAGATGGATTGGCTGCTTACGGGGCTCCGCTAGGCATTGGCACTGGAAATAATAATGATCGGAATGACAAAAGGCTGAGGATAGCTTGTATGTTTTATACAGGATTAAATGCACAGTCGCACTCCATACGTCTCAGGTCTTGCACTGAGTTAATGTTGCTGTAATTGCTTAAGGAATAAATTCACAGCTTCAGAAGGAGGTGGAGACACTCCTGGACTCACTCAAGTTCTTTGCTGTTTTCAAGGCCTAGTCGTGGTCCCATACAGAAATACATAGATTATAAGAGTTTGGCTTAGCTAGCAAAAAATCATTAGCAATATATGTCAAAGAAAATCAGAACACTTTACTTTGTACCTCTGAATAAAACTTTATTCACGTATTACTAGCATGCTTTCTTACAAATAAATGGTAGAAGCTGGTATTAGGCATGCATAAATAAAACTAGTGTTAAGAGCCCCATATCCTTTGTGAAGACCAATGAAAGAAGATTTTAAAGCCCAATCAGTGTATTTAAGCAGTTCCATTAACTGATTTTTTTTATGTCTTTTTCCTGATTAGCTTTATTCATGCATGCAAAGTTAGGGTGTGAATGGCTATAGGCAGCTTAAGATTTTTCCCTCCACATGGAATTCTTATGGGAAACTATTTGTCAAAGAGTTTTCTGCCTGACTGTTTGGTCTCTAGCATTTTTGTAAGTGGCTTCTTGTTGGGATGTAGTATGCTACAACTGAGGTTCACCAACCAGGTGCAATCTGCTGTGAAGAAGAATTCAAAGCAACTGAACGAGTATAATGCTTAGAGTCATATTAACAGTGAGCATGTGTTTTTTGAATGGGAGCATGGCTTTCTGTAAACTTCCTTTAAAATGCACTTAGTCCTTTTTTTTTTTCAGTGGTGTGCAGTAGTCTGGTAGTGCTGTTGCTGCTGTAGCACTGAACCCAACCCTGCCAAGGGAAGAAACATCCTCCTCCCTCCCTGACCCTGTCACTGTCCCAACCCTCCGCACATGCCACCGCACACGACTGCACCGAGGAGAAGCTGTACCCATCAGTGCACTGCAGAAGTGAGTGGAAATGGGATATGAAGATGGGCAAATTCAGCTTCCTTTGCTCTTTAGACAGTGGCTAGACAAACATATCTAGCTTTAAAAAATGTTAGTACGTTTACCTACACACAGCTTAAAACCCCACCTGCTGTTTCATTTAAGCTCAACAGAGAAGCAGGTAGGGGAAGGTAAGGTAAGGTAAGGAGGAAACACAGGACACAGGGTAAATGCAGGTCAGCAGGAGAAACCCTTCTGTGCTCCAAGGGATTAAAATAGGGTGAGCCACAGCCCCAGGAGCATTGACTGGAACAGGAGTCACCTGCGGGGAATAGTACCCAACACTGGCTACCCACTTACTTTGTTAGCTGCTGATGCTGAGAGGCATTTAGGCCTTGTTTGCACAAGTTATTGTAGAACTTTACATATTTTGATATAATTAAATGGACACTATTCCCACCTTTCCCCCTAGCAGAGGTGCTGTTATATGGGTAAAGCTTCATATGTGGTGACGTATCTGGTGTGCCTAGTTTACAAATAGAGCTTGCACTGTCTGCCAAAGATATGGTTTTGCATCAGTAGAATTACAATACTGTAAAGCTGAGGGTAGAAACCATTTTGCTACTATACAAGTAGGTTTTATTGGTAACGATTGTCCTCATATTAGATTAATCTACACTGCTATTAATGCCTTTATAGCATAAACTGTGCTCATTGAAGGGATGATGCTGTTATTTCAACAAAAGTCCTTCTCCTGACTGAAATAAATATGTGTAGATTCACTGTAGAAAAGTCTTGAAAACTTCTGTATGAAAATTGGATTTCATTTTGCATTCAAGTGAATAGCCTTGAAACTTCCCATGCAGTCAGGTTAAAGCCATTAAAACATCAGACAGCTACACCAAGTACACAGCCTGTAAATCACTTACCCTCTTCAGGTGCAAGTGCTTCTCTGCCTTCCCCCACAGCTGTCTTACCAGCACATGCATTCAGAAACACCCAAAGACAGAGCTCCTATTCACATTTTTCAGTGCTACAAAACAAAATGCAACAAACCTAAACCCAAACCCAACAACAGCATCTTTTGATGGGTGTTTGCAGTCTGACCTTACCTCTGCCTGCCTTATGCTTGAACAAGCTTGTGTGTGGAAATATTAACTAACAGTTAGTGAGGCCACGTCCAGCCAACGTTACTTGTCAGGGGAGGTGACAATATAGAGTCACCAATGCAATTGGTGTTTCAAGCTGCCAGTTTCCTGCTTGAAGGAGAAAGCAGCGACGTGAATGGGGGTGCTGGGGGAGCTGAGTTTGCGGGTGACTGGTTTGGAAGGCAGAAATACCCCTTGGTTCAAGCTGAATATCTTGCTTCATGAGCCCCACCTCCTCCTCAGTCAGCTGAACACCATTCATGCTCCATTTTTTAAATTTGATCTAGCCTCTTTTGATGACTAAGGGAAGAAGAAGATTATAGTTTAAGTCTATAATTTTCATTTGATGTGACAGGCTAAAACTATGTGCATTTAGAGAAGGCTTAGAGTATTTTAGTTCAATTGTGACACTGATTTAGGCCCTGACTCACTCTTTGAGGACTGACTTCATGTAGACATATGTTGACTTAAATTTACTGCTAATGAAATATAAGCATATGTTTACATTACTCTGCTTAAACGCTTTGCTGGTATAGGAGCAGGCTTACACAGCAAGTGCAATCCTGAATCAGAGGTATAGAGAAGTTGATTTTGCACGTTGTTTTTCTTTCCAGCACAAAGGCTAGATATTTCAGAGTTTATTCTTCTTCCCCTTCTGCCCCTCACAGACATTAGCCTGTGTAATCTCCAAGCGCAATGTGTGTTTTTCAGTGTGCAGTCCTGCCAGAGACCAAATGCCCTCAAGTCTCCCTGGCTTTACTGACAGCTGGCCATGCTAAGAGATGCAGAGAAGCAAACTGCTAAAACTCACAAAGCAAGCTGGGAGCAGTAACCTGTCACTGGCATGGCTGAAGGGAGTGGAAACAGGTTTTATATGAAACAGCAACGCATTCCCATTTCAGTACACTCTTTGGCTAGGACTGCCCCAACGGCTGCCGGTGAGCAATGTGATGTGCAGCAGCTGTGCAGGCAGAGGTGCGAGCTCCAGCCCTCCGCTGGTTTCCCATTTTTCATGGGAAAACGTCCCATGTCCAGGTGTAGGGCAGAAAATTTGCTTACAGAAGTTTTTGTGTGTCTGGTATCTCTCGGACTTTGTAGGTGAGACTGTGACAAAGAAAGCATTAGCAGTTTCCCGAAAATAAAGGAAAGGGATTTTTAGGAACTTGGAGCACAGGAGATAGATAGTCATGCATGCAGAGGGAGGCATAGGCATTCTAGGTGCCTTAGCTAATGCCTCCTCTTTAGAGGAAACTAAAGCTACCTGGGTTTGGTTTTTTGCCTTAAAAAAAAGAAGGGAAACCCCCATGCTTTTTGGAGCAGTTCTTTCTGCAGTAAATCTGGAAGTGGATCTGAACCTCTTTTCTTACTTGTATTTCTCCTACAAAGTAGAACAAGGAAACAACATTTTTTATGTCTCCTTCACTACATCTATCCATCTCTAGCCTTGGAGTGGAGGGGGAGGAGAAAGGGAGCTGCTAGCAGCCCGTAGTGATTGATTTGTCTCTTGTTTTTTATGCTGCACTAGAACAACCTGTTTCAAAAATGACAATGACAAATCAAAGCAAATATTTCTTGCTAGAAATTCAAACTCCCTGAATTGTTAGTGGGTATTTTGCTATTAAATGGGCTGCTTTATCCATAACATTTATTTGGAAATACTCTTTTCTGCCTAAGCTTGCAGCCCTTGGGAGAGAAATGTATTTCCCCGAAGCCGTTTCCTTCAATAGTTGTTGTCATGTGAAACTGCCATTGATTGCTATTACTGGGGGACAGTTTGCATATATACAAAGGTAAAAATGCTGCACTTCTCCACTTGCACCAAGAAGTATTTAAAGTGGCCCTGGAAAGGGATCGGACATCTCGCCTGGACTTGGACCAGCCCTAAAGCAAAGGCTTGACTATGCCTGGGGCCGAGCCCTGTCCTGAACCTGAGCTGGTGCCCAAACAGCAAAGTGTCAGGCGTCGAGCGAACACAGGGATCTGAGGAGAGGGGCAATGAAGTGACTGGGCAGAGAGTGGAGACAGGACTGGGAAACGGGTGCTGCCACCCTGATGATTCTGCAGCCCGGGGGCACGCTCAGGGTGGTGTTTGCTCCCCTTTGCCCTTTCCACCAGATTGTCATTCCTCATCAGGGAAAATCCTGTGACTCCGAGGGTGCCTCAATGCAGCCTTTTTAGTAGAGGGAGATTTCTCTCCCACTGTGCAAATCAAGGCAGCGTTGCTTGTAATTAGGAGCGTAGAGCTGAACTTTCCCAGCACTGGGAAGGGCTGGCTCTGCTCTGACACGATTTCCAGCTCCATGAGCACTGCTCACGCGGCTGGGAAGCCATTGCCTCCCCCCTCCCATCCAAAAATATTCAAAATAAAAACACTTGCAGACAGTTCCTAACTTTCCCTTCCCTGCCAATGGAGCCGCAGCGGTACACTTGGTCTGTTACCTACGAGAGAGAGGGAGGGAGGCAGAGAAAGGGAGGGAGAGAGGGAGGGAGGAGGGAGAGAGGGAAGAGACAGGCAGGGAGCTCCGGTTACTGCTGCAGCATCGCTGCCTTCCCTCGCTTCTCGCTCAGGAGACACAGACGATCCTGCACCGCTTCCCTCGGGACGGCTGGGCTGCGGGGGGATCGGGGCAGACTTCACAAAGTGTAGCCGGTGCCCCCCGGTAGAAAGGGCAGCTCGCCCGCTCGCTGCAGCTCCTGTGCAACATGGCCAGAGATGCCGGAGGAAGCATTGCAGCGTCGGAGGTGAGGAGGTGCCCGTTTCTTTCTGTAACTCCAATTGCAGGTATGACCGTGGGCAGGGGAGTCCGTTTGCCCACGGGCGTGCCCTTGGACCCCTGTCACTGACTTTCTGAAACTCGCTGACCACTGCGGCTGGGTTGGGAGAATAAGCTAAGAAGGGGCGGCAGGTGGGACAACCAGAATCGAAGTCCAGACCTCCCTATCCAGGGAAGTCACTCGCCCGAGCTGAGCAGCGTGTGGCCCCACGGTGCGTGGGGTTTGGCTAAGGGCTCCGGACTGCAATGCCCATCCTCTGGTAAAATGGGCGATGAGGTGCATCATGCAAATTGGCATGAGAGGTAGACTGATTTGATGGTAAGAAGGTACTAATAAGTAATCTCGTTTGCCAGAGGATTTAGTGCGTGCTTTATCACGGGGAAACATTCTGGCAGCCTGTGAACCTGTTCCCAGATAAAGACCAGGATCTGTTAGGACAAATACAGGGCAGTGTTTTCCTCACTGTTGTGCGTGTTTGCTGAGACCTTGGATAAAATACTTAAAAAGACGAAGATCTATGAGGTACAAGTAAGGAATTAAAAAGGCAGCCGTTGGGCCTGATCCTGCAAACGTCACTGTGTATAACCAGCACTTTTAAAGCCAAGTAGATTTTTACAAAGGCTTTGCCAGCATGAGGGCCCCACAGTGGGATTTCTGTTCCTCTGCTGTCTGCCTTAGTCCTGCTAATCAAAAGAGGAGCTGGACACCGTCCCTCCTGGTTGGCATCTGGCACAGGGCCAGGGTGGTGAGGGGAGTCTGAGTGGCTGTCCCTGGGCTGTCTCTGCCCTGAGTGGAAACTATATGATGCCCAGGTACGTTATCCTCCAAAAGTACCAGATTGCTTCTTTAATAGACATGTAAATGCAAAGACTTAGTTCAACTGTTGTATTGATAGGGGAAGAATAAAGCTCCAAACACTAAAAAATGACTGTGCCAAGAGGCAGCATGAAACAAAAGGGCACAGAACGGCACGAGCACTGGGCTCACCTACTCCGTGCAAGTGCTGCCCCAGGTTAAAATAAGGGAAAAAAAAAAAAATCTGAAAGGTAGCATCCTGACAAGTCCTCATCCTACAATGGTATTAGCAGGGCTGATCAGCACTCTCTTTATGAAAGGTTTTAAAGTGACATTGGAATGTCTTTATTGGTAATTTTTCCTGTTTTGAACACTTTTTGTACAATCTGCATAGCTATCTCGTCTCTGCAGTGCTCTTTTACTTCTTACTCCGTGTATCTTGAGTTTGCTTCCGAGGGAGAAGAGCAAGACCCTCATCCCGTCTGAAATACTATTTTCAGGTTGATTTTTCTTTTTCATTAGATAAAAAATCCAACGTGTAGCACTACTTGTAAATGAGGGTGCAATAAATAATTTTTGGGGGGACATGGACACACAATTTCTGAAGAACGGTGCTTCTATAGCTCAGAGAACCAGGCTTTTGGAGTCCTAGCATTGACAGCAAGAGCTTAAAGAAGAATTTTTCTCATTCTGTGGAATGAGTGTGGCTGTGACTTGGATTTTTTTCCTATTCAGCACAATGAACCATGGGTTTATATAGGGTAAGGTTGCTCTGATTCATCCCATCGTGGACAATCGCTCATCTTTGGTGAGATCTGGAGTTTGGAATATAGCAAGTAAAATAGTAACTGTAGTAAAACTGCTGATTCATGAGGCAATTCTTAAAAAAGTTAAATATGCTCATTACCATCAGTGATAAACAGAAGATGGGGGAAGCTTCCTATTGTAGGAATAGAGGGAGCATTAGAAAAAGCGAGTCTATTAGCATTGAAGAGAAACCCAGAAATGGATGTTTGGTACACGGCGGGGGGGGGGGGGGGGAAGACAGAGGCAGAAAGGGAAGACTTTTAGGCTGAATGTTTGGAAAAAATGACTACCAAGACAGGGAAAGGTCCTTCTGGGAGAACAAGGAGGGAGCACCCCAGAGGCACTGCTGTTTTCTCTGCCTATGAGAGAGGGTGCCTCTTTGCTGGTTGCCTGCCAGCTGTGTTTGGGTCACCTGTGGAAGTGGTTTAAGTCAAAACTGTCCAAATATGCTCCTAAAAAAGACAAAAATCACCTGCACTGGGGGCTGGACTGTGATGACTGTCCTGTACAGTTTCTCTGCACTGATAGTCTGAACTTTGCAACAGGGTGCCTAACGACCCTTATGGTAACCTCCACTGCAACATCTTTCTCGTCTTTCTTCATCCTGGAAAAGGGATCTGGCCTTACTAAATATCCAAGCTGACATTTTGGTGGGCTTTTTAGGACCAGGATTCATCAAGAGAATTTTGCAGGCAGCTTGGAAAAGCAAAACGATATTTTAAAATAGAAGTAAGCTTTCTTGACTTGGCTAAAGTCCTTGGAAATACATTTCTTTCTGACTTTTCATATGCAGCACTTCTTTCCTGTGACATTACGGGAGCAGCTCCGCCTCCTGCCAAACGTTTTGCTGGTTTTCAGGGAAAAACTGTATTTTGGTCTGAGAGTGCTGTTTGGCTTTTTCAAATGAATGTCATGAGCAAGTGATCATGGTTGGGTGGATGGGATGAAGGTGCATCAAGAGCTAATGGCTCTTGATGATATTTTTAATAAAGAGGAAGATGCAGCCTCTGATTCAGAAGATCCCTGTGCCACAAATGCCTTCCCTCTGTGAGAATATGCTTGCCATGGTCTTTATTCTCCTTTAGGCATCAGTGGCCCGGGTAGTCTCAATGGCAGAACCCAGAGGCTATGTGGACCTCTGGTCTGGGCCGTTGCAGCCATTTTAGTAATGGAAATCGCCACACCTGAGTTGACATTTCTGTATCTGAACTGGAAAGACTGTGTTTTCCAGTGGATGAGACATGCAAATGTTTGTTCTTTCCCTTGTAATAATAAGGATGCACCTTTTAATGGGTGAATGCTGCTTGCAAAACCCCTTCTACACCTGCCGTTGACTCTGAGAGAGCTGCCATGTTAAGGTTATGTTTCTATGCATATGCTGGCACTGTGGTTAATCACAAGTACATTATCCTCTGTAGTACAGAAAACTTGATTCAGGTAAGGAAATGGGGGAAGTTTTTCTTTGAAGAGACAAGGTTAAGGAGTCACAGCATGTCATGTGGCTCTTCTGAAACTGCCTCTGTCATAGCATGATGGGAGGAGATCTGGGGCATGGAGGTGAAACTTCAGGGACCTTTACTCAGCTACTGAATTTTAACCACTTTATATTTTAAATTCTCTTTTTTTTGGTCATGGTTTTTCTTTGCAGGGAAAAAAGTTTCTTTGCTTATTATAAATATACCAGTGTTTAGGCTGTGTTGGTCATGCTGCTAAAACCAATACAGTTGTACGCATATATCTGTATACATCTGTATTATGTATATATGCATGACATTTCATTGGGTTTAATATTAATCTAGAATTTAACTTATCACTCTAATATGTTTTTTTTCCCCCTAGAACTATTAAATTCACAGCTTGACTTGTTTCTACTCTTCATCTTTTTTAAAAAATTATTTCTTTTCTTATTGAAATCTAAAGTGATAAATAAAACCAGCCCAACCTTCTACAAAAAAAGATTCAATCTGCTGTTAAAGTTACAGGGTCAATCAGCTAAATGGGTATTAGTAACATAATGACAGAGCTTAAGCCAGGCAACATGGTAGGGTTTGCAAATCAGTAACAATAATGTTCCTTTTCTATCAGTTGTCTAATTGATCCCTTTGAGTTTGGAGATGGGGATTCCTGTTGCGGGTCTGTGACCGTGGGCGAATGCCTCACCCGTTCCCCAGAGTCAGCTCCCCAGCTGTAAAACATTGTGGCCCTTCTGGAGAGCCAGAGGCTTATTTTAAGCATCAAAAGCACCCACCCCTCAGACCCACTCTCCCCTGCACACCCCATCATGGCAGGCTGGGGGTAGCACAGAGGTGCCTGGGGAGGAGCTGGGAAAGCTAACTCCCCAAGCAGCATTGCAAAAAAAGTGACTAAAATCCCAAAATGACAAAAAAATTATCCCCTCCTGCAAAAAAAAAAAAAAAAAAAAGGGAACAAAAAAAAGAAAGAAGAAAAAGGAAAAAAAAAAAGAAAGAAAAAAAAGGGAGAGGATTTGGCTGCAAATGAAGTGCATAGCAACTCAGTGATTAAATGACAGAAACTGGCATGTATGAAGCAGAGGAACAATGTCTTGCTTTGAGTTGCTGACAGTCTGACAAGGAGAGGCAATCCTGATAACAGAGGCTGGTGGGAGGTAACAGAGGGAAAAAGGTTTTCCGTGGTCTGACAGTAAGGGCGGCAGAAGAAGTTTTTCCCTTGTCCTGTACCCTTTTCAGGTTTCCATCGTTCTTGCCTGCCAGTCTTGACATTTGGACTGGGCAAGGACATTGTTAATACATGTTGCCGTAAAAACCTCCCTCAGCAAAGTGGCATTTCAAAGTGCCAGGAAGGAGACATTTAGCCTTATCACCTCGATGGCTGTTCACATGCAGTTCTTTCGGTTGGAAATGGCACCACTGGCTCAGGAGGCTCTACAGGATGCTGCCACTGAGTGCATGGGACAGGAGGAGCCAGCCAGTGCTCCCAGGGTTTGAGGCAGGGTCTGTCCCCGTGCGACTCTTTATTTCAAGTAGAGGTTCACCATCACTGTTTTCGGTAGTCCTGTGTGGGACCTGTGTGGGTGCTGCTGTTCCTGACAAGGTCTGGCAGGTGCTGAGCAGCATCCTGCTCTAGGAACGGGGGGATGAAAGCTTCTGGGCCAGAGGCACCTGGTCATCCCTCCCTGACTTCTGAGATTCGACTAAGGGGGAAACCCAGCTACCTACGTGTCTCCCTGTAAAAAGAGTGGCCTGGCCACTGCTGAACCCACTGCCTTGCCAGAGACGTCTGTGATGGTCTGACAAATTATAGTCAACGTCTCAAAGATTCATTAAAGAACTTCGGTGGAGAAGACGGCCTCTGTAAAAGTGCTGGAGTTGTGTGAACAGGACAATGTGGCTGGAAGAGAGAGGCATGGAGGATGGGACTGCGCTTCTATCTTAAGCAATCATGCCAGCAGTGAGAGAGAGGCAACTCCCCAATGACCCCCCCAAGCTCTCGACCAATTCCAGAGAACCCCGGGAATGTGAACTGTGCATGTCAAAACCACTGACTAAAAGAAGAGAGAACGAGTTCTCAGTGCGTGCCCTCTGGAACTGGATCTCTAGGCTGGCTGGACCAGTGCTGGACCCAGGACCAGTGAAACCCTTTTCCTCTCTCTCTTTCTTTCTCTCTTTTTTTCCTTCTCTCTCTCTCTCTTTTCCACAGCCCCTACACCTCATTCTTTTAAACATAAACTGTTGACCAAGTCTGAGACTAGGAGTGGATCTAGCCACCCCAGGGTCCTCTTTGAGAAGGAGTCCAGAAAGCAAGGGGGTCTGCTCTGAACCTCCTGACTCAATGGGAGGGCTCTCCTTCTGACACAGTTTCATTTTCCTTTTTCTGCTTCTTTTTCTACACCTCCCTTCTCTTTTCAAACAGCAGCTTAATGACATGATGCAAGGTTCATATGGGTAAGTTCACTTGTACTTGGGCAAGGTTAGCTAGGTTGAATAAATGTTGATGTTTGAACTCCCCTGGTGTCGTTTCACCTTAATTCTGACAAAGGAAATCCCTGAACCTGAGTCACTCCAACGTTGGGATGCAACGACATCATCTTTGAGAGCTCCAAGTTGGCCCCTGCTCCTCTGAAACACTTGCATTTAGGAAAAGAAAAAAGTTTCCTGCTGTACTTGACATTTTCTTATTATCTATGCATATTTAATCCCTCTTTGTGTCCTGCTGAGCTTCTGAGAAAGCAATTCAGAGGTTTATTCCAAGGAAAATCAAAAGTTAGCAGGTATAATTCGTACTTATACCAGGGCATATGTTACTTTTGATTATAAGGAAAAGAAAATGGGAATATCACTGCTGACTTTGTGCAGTATTTGAGGTCATAACTCCTGTTTATGCACTTAGATCACGCCTCTGCTTTTGGTGTGCCTTGTCACAGCTGCTTGTGTCTCTGTTTACAAAGTGGCAACTCTTGCAGATGGTCAGAACTTTTGTCATTTGTGGTTCAGGTCATTCCCTGGCTGATCTGTGCGACCTCAATGCAAAGCCAATTGTCCTCTGAACCCAATGGCATGACTGTAGCTTTGCCCCAGAAAAATTAAGAAAACTTTATTTCTTTAAATTGATATTTTGAATCTGTTTCTCAGGGGGACTCTAGACCTACTTACCTCTCTCTGCCTCAGGCCAGATTGCTTTTCCTGATTTATATGGCTTTATAGTCTTGATCTCTTGGTGCTGTTTAGATAATTATTAACAGACCTAAAGGAGGTGTCAGATGAATTTTGATGGAATAACTAGGCCTTGTCACAGGAGTTACCATGGCCCTATCACTGTGCAATATGAAGGAGTTATACAAGGGTCAGTGGTGTAAACAGAGAGACCCTAGAGCCAATCTGCTTACCATGGCAGAACACAGGAGGAAGTTCATGCCACTGGTGGAAATAGGTACTTGCAAAGTAGAGGGCTGCAGTTTGACTGATTTGGATCACAGACCTTGACTACCACCTTCTTTTTTTCATGTGTTTGTTTCAGGTGTGTGCGAGAGGAGCACCAGGCTGCAGGCTCCTGTAGCCCATGTTGCTTGGGTCCCAGGCTTTTGTGCGAACCTCGTTTGGATCTGCGCAGAGCCATGAGACACCATGCTAGTCAGGTTAAACAAACTGCTCTCTAGGACACGAAACAGGTAATTTTTTGGCAATGCCCTACATGAAATATTTTGCAGTTGGAACAATAGGAGATGGAAAAAACTTTGAGATAATTACAAACTGCAATTTCTGACTCAGATCAGAGAGAAGAATCAAGTACACCATCATGCAAAAGGATTTTCTATAAAACTGGAAAGATTTTTTTTGATGCAAAAATACAGGATGCTGTTCAAAGTGACCTCTAGAAAAGAGATAGGGTCCTAGTAAGTCTCCACTGCTTTCTGGACCACCTCCTGTTGAGTTATTGTTCCCTTCGTATTAACATCTCCAGGACTGTTCCATGGAGATACGTGCATGCAGGCTGGAAATCTTGAATCACAAGATTGTTTGTCAGATGCAGGCAAAGGAGGAAAGATACAGTGACAGATGATTTAGAAACCACAGGCCTTGTCACACCTAACCTATGTTCGTATCTCTGCTGTAGAGCAAGATAGTTCAGGTTAGATGCTGATGGTTTTGCTAAATGCAAAAAACAGCCATGTTGTCCAGTTAGAATATAACAGAAGACATTAATTTCCATATGTTCTTCATATATAGCAGTTCTCTCAGGCAATGGGGGGAAGTAGGGAATTTGCTTCATCCAGGAATCTAAACCTGCTGTTGCAGGTGAGGTGAGGGACACGACAAGGGCTCAGTGTAAGTTCCTGGCGTGGGGTGCGGCATGTTATCTGGATGGCTCCCTCGTAACTGGGAATGCCCAAGGTGCTACTGGTGTGATCTGGGTCCTCACAAGCCCTCTCCCCTAATCCCTTCCACAAAAATCTCTGTAGGTAACTGCAAATGTTTCATTTGACAAAAAAAAGAACACCATTCCTACCAGTTCCAGATAAGCCCGAATTTGGTTTTGGTGATTAAACTGATGACAAAAGCCACTATTTTTCAGCCTTCACACAGTCAAAAACAAATGAGACTTTGCTCTGTGAAGTGTGTGTTTTTTATTAAGGCCGCTGTCTACCTGCTGGTGGTAGGCAGGGACCTGCTGTGAAATGATACATGTACATATTTGTGATTTGCAAAATTTATAAAATATGTTTTATAATTTACATAAATATTTTGTGTTTTTATGTATCTGTGTAAGGTACGCTCCTTCATACATGGAGTGAAAAAGGAAGACAGTCTGGTTCTGGGTAGGCAGTATGGTAAATATGTACCAGAACATTGGGAGGTTGCTCTCCCAGCCATCCAGAACACGGACGTTTTAAATGTTTTTTCAGATCTGTTACCAGTACACAAACCCAGAAACAAGTAATAAGTAAGTATGTTCAAGTCACATTAGTCTGACTACTGAAATCTGGTAAAATGAGCATATTATGTTATGGTTTCTTGCTCTTAAGTATTTCTGAAAAGGTTTTAATACAAAATTGCTCTCAATTACTTTCTTTCTTCAGTATTTGAAGAATTTCTGTTTGTACATGTTCTGGAATTCCTGTGACAGAGAAATGTCAGACCCTCAAACAGCCTTGTGAGAGCCGGCAACATGAGCGAACCTCTTCTGCAGCTCTGTTGTCAACCTCAGAACATCAACCTTTCCTGAAAACACTATTTTCAGGATATTCATGTTCTTCCTCCCAGGCCACTGAAGAACATGAGAACAGATGCAGAGCAGATTTTTGTATAATCTTTTGCGTGTGTGTGTATATATATATATATATATATATGTATGCATATGTATATTCTCACACAATTTTACATAGGTATTTAATTAAAGCAATTTTTGAATTAATTGCAAGACTACTGTGAGCTATACACACAAGAAAAAACAGATCTGAGGAACACTCTATTTAAAGGCAAAGTTAATTTAAATATAAATGGCAGAAGAAATGTGAACTTTTGAAATATTTTCAAAAATCATTAGTGAATCATTGCAAAAATGCATTACACTGTGGGAGGAATTTCAGTAAACCAGGACTCCAGTTCTATTTGTTTCATGCTTTTGAGAATAATGACTGAAGTTAATGGGACTATTCTTATGCGTAAAATGAGCTGGATTTGGTCCCAGGAACACCTGGCTGGACTTTAAAATGAACTTAAGCCTGCAATGCAAAACCTTTTCATTACTTGGAAAGGGGAATTTGAGCAAAAGGAGGGCACTAACATGGTTTTGGGGAGTCTAGGCAGAACGTTCCTGGTTGGAAGGCAGAGATCAAATTTCCATGAAATCTACAGCTCTGGGGATTGTAAAGTTGGTTTGCTGTATTTTTGGATGGGAAGCCAGATCCAGTTCTTCATTAAGAAGGGAGGAAGCCGAAGAGAATGCCCTTCCCCCTGATGAGAATTACCCCATCCTAGTGCTCTAAAATGGTAGTTGGTAGGCCTGTGGATTAATGGAATGAGTAACTGAAGCATTATACTCTTCTCACCAGCTTAATGTATGGTAGTGTGTAATTTTTTTGGCACTGTGACCTTTTTGGGTTGCTTTGATAATTTTTCTCTCTCTCAAAATTTATACTAGAGTTGTAACCAGATACGCAGCACATTAATCTGTTGCAAGGATGAATGAATGAACATTGTTGTTGTTTGGATCCCTTTCACCTAGAAAGAAGAGGGGGGTACAGACAACCCCCTCTCACCTCAGCATACCCTAGTGAGTCACCTAAACTCTGCAAAAGGTGAAACATCCAAACAATCTGACCCACTGTTGATTTTTTTCTGGGCAGCTAACCCAACAACAAACATGTGACTCATGGCCCCTCCAGCAAAAAGATTGGGAGCAGTTTCTGGATCGGTGCAAGAGCCCCACGGAATGCGAAGAAGATGAAGATGGGAGGAACCTGGCTGGGTCTGTCGGCTGGACAGCACTTGCTGGCTCTGGGACAGAGGCACTTTTCAAACAAATGGAGAAACGTGGTATTTGAAAAAACCCTATTGTTGTTATTCTGTCTCATCTGATATGGGCACATGCCTACTGCTTCTCCACTCTGGCTTGTGAGAGCCCTGGTGGGTCTAAGTTATGGTTTGTAAGATGCTGAAAGTGGGAAGGAGGTCTGAGGCATCAGCCAGAGTAACCTGGTGCCAGTAGACATGCTTGTGTGGATTTTTGAGGACATGCTGGCCTGGAGGGCAGAATCAAGTAAGCACGAGTGTGAATTTGATTGCCAGCAGAACATCTTGTGGGAATGATACTAAAAGAAATACGTGTGGGCAAGTGCCCTGAAATAGGTAGCTTTCAATTAGAGATGACCTGGCTCTAAATCCCTATGCAGGGAGTTTGGTATATAGCACTGAAAGTAACTAGTTTGTTTTTTTTTTTTTAATGTGATGTTCCTTCTTGTTTCTTTCAGGTGGATTTCAGAAAATTCAGGCTGTTTGTTTGCCTCATAGGGCTCAGCTGTGCTAGCTTCTGGGTTTTTTACAACAATTTGACTGAATTCTGTATATTCTGTGAAAACAGCCAGGATTACATATTCCCCATAGAGACTTTTAGGAGGATTGGAGGAAACTTCTTGCAGCTCCCGGATATAGACTGCCATAAGAACCCGCCTTTCCTCGTCCTCCTTGTGACATCCTCGTACTACAACATTGATGCAAGGATGGCCATCCGGCAAACCTGGGGGAAGGAGAGAACAGTTGCCGGCAAGCGCCTGGTGACATACTTCCTCCTGGGAAGCACTGTGAATCTCAGCCAGCAGGCTGATATCGCTGCTGAAAGCCAGCAGTATAAAGACATTATTCAAAAGAATTTTACTGACACGTATTACAATTTGACATTGAAGACCATGATGGGAATTGAATGGATTCATAGATTTTGTTACCAGTCCAGCTTTGTGATGAAAACTGACACAGATGTATTTGTCAATGTTTTTTACCTCACTGAGCTTCTTCTAAGGAAAAAAAGGACCACTAGGTTCTTCACAGGCTTTTTAAAACTGCATGAGTACCCCATACGGAGTAGAGGGAGTAAGTGGTATGTGAGTAGAGAAGAGTATCCGGAAAAGACCTACCCACCATTTTGTTCCGGGACTGGCTATGTTTTATCCACCGATGTTGCTAGTCAGATCTATAATGTTTCAGAGAGTGTTTCATTCATTAAACTGGAGGATGTATTCATAGGACTGTGCCTTGCCAAATTAAAAATTCAGCTGGAGGAGCTTCATTCAGAGCAGACTTTTTTTCCAGAAAGGATTAGGTTCTCTGTTTCTCGCTTTAAGAAAATTGTGATGTGCCATGAAGTAGAACCATCTGAGCAGCTGAGCTACTGGAATCACTTAGTGACAGAAAATCACAGAGGAGGGCTCTAGCACCTTCCCTGCTCGAATTAACAAACTGAAATGCCCTGCATTTACAGGGCTGCCCTTGACTCCAGCAAAACTCCCAATTAACTCTAGATCCATCATGTTAAAGACTTTTTTAATGGTTATTTTAAACTCCATTTCTGCCCAAGAACATGCAAACCTCTTTTGCTCCCGTTCACTCTTACCTCTTTGCATCCCTTCTCTACACATTACAATTATTATATTTTTTTTCTGAAAGGTGCAGGCCTGCAAATCTTGCTGCTACAGGGCTGGGAACATTTCTGCAGTGCCAAACTAAAGGTGAAAGTATTTTGTTCAAAGAAGAAAATTTGCACCATCTTCCTGGTCCCCTTTGGTAGATTACTGAATTTGCACCCATCTGTGCAGGCATTCAAGAACAGGTAGCTGTCAGGACGTTCCCCTCCTGGCATAGGGAACTGCAGCCCTGCCCTTGCAGCCAGCTCTGTGTGGGCAGAACTGCATACTGGCACAGATCCCTCCATCAGTCTACACAAATTTTTTGCAGAGATGGAAGAATTTGCCCATGTGGCGCTCTTGGGACAACCTTAGGTACTGCAGGTCACCTGGTGAATGTGTAAGGCTACTGCAACTGTTTCCCTGTATGTGCCTCCTGCTGAAAATGATACGTGGTAGGGCCAGATCCATGCTCAGTGGAGAGTACCTTGGTCTTTCTATTGAAATAGACCCCGGAGACACCTTTTACATTTGTGTCTCACTTTGGTTGCTTGCAAGCTGCTATAAATGGTTTGCCAAGGCTAAAGTAGAGTCACTTACAGGGAGCTAAACAGTACATTTGATTTAGACATTTTTACCTATGAGGAACTGGGTGTGTAAGGGAGAAGACAGGAGGATTTTTCTCTTTTAAACAAGACCTAGTGGGAAAATATACCCAGGTATATACCCAACTAGTGGGAAAATACACCCAAGTAATCATTCAGGCTGGGAGCCTCATTTCTTATTTCATTACCAAGCGAAGACTCATGAAATCACTAGGATGTTTGTAGGTTTCAGAGATAAGGAATTGAGTCTTTAGAGTAAATGCTGTGAAAAATACATTTGGGCTATGGGGAGGGAGAAAGGAGTTCATAAAATAATGCCTTATGCAATACTCTTATTTAATTTACTTTCACATAAAGAAAAGGTCAGTTTTATCAGCAAAAAAGTATTGAATGCTTACACTATGTATTTTTCAGAGAGCAGTAAAAGTGGGGCTGCTCCCTACAGGAAGATGAGCTGGGACCTGCAGGGATCTGACAGCCTGGAGGGCTCAGGCCCAGACACTCACGCGAGGGAGCAGGACAGACCCACAGACAGTGGCCAGGTCCAACCAAGAGTCCTGATCATAAGGCAGTATCATGGCGATGAGGTAGGTCTGAGGTCAAGCCAGTGGTGACTAGGCCCTGGTGATGACAGGTGGGGGTCAGGATCAGGCCCAGTGAGGGGAGCCAGGGCCAGACACTGCGCCAGAATGGCAGGGCAGGGCATTGGGGATGGGGATGTATACTGAATGCGGTACAAAGCATGGAGGAAAGCCAGGGAAAGGTATTTTATTACTTTGGGGTTATTTGTTTTTAATATTTCTTTTCTTTTTATTGAAGTCTGTGAGGACTGTCCAAGGGTCTCTTTTTACTTGCCCGTTTCTGAAGAGCAGGATAAATATTTTCAGCAGGAATACGCCTCATTCTGAAAAGTGTTTAATAATGGAAATAATATATTATTTGTTTTCTTCTGATGTAGAGTAACCTGAGCTCATGCACTTATATTTTACAACCGATGATGAAAGAAACAATGTTTATTTGTTTGGCAGAATAATCTTCTTCAAGTTTCCCATTCAGTAACTAGCTGCGTATATGGTGTTTGCAGGGATATGGCTATCCAGGCGGTCGGGTGGGTGACCAAGGAGCTGTTTGCCTTTCCCTAGTGCATACCCTGTGCCAGGGGTTGGGCAGCCCAGCTCTGGGTTGAACAGCACCTCTCTGCCTCCCATGCCAACTTTGCATGTACATCTGCCCTTTGACTCAAAGCCCTGATGTAGCACATCTGCTTTTGCTGCTGCCTTCAGTAGGTGCAATGGGTCAGATTGATAAAGCCTAGCAACAGCATTTGAATCACTATTCTTTCCATGTAACCTGCAGAAATGCTTTTTTGCCATTTGTTGCTATTGTACCCAAGGTGCAAGCTGACTATTGCTTTAATTTATGGAAAAATGTTGAGCATAAAGGAATGCTTCCTGGCCTCTCCTAGCTCCCTCTTTTGTGGGGTAGAGGGTCTGTGGGCTGGGACAGCATAATGCAGCCTAATGCTCATCCCGTTCTGAGAGAAATAATCCTGCAGTCCCTTGTGGGTCTCACTTCCACCTCTGTGCGTGGTGCCAACCTTATCTCAGCTGGCAGGACCAGTTCAGCTGTGCAGTCCCAGGGAGCCTGTATCTCAGCAGAATAGCTATCATTTTCATACAGATGTGTTGACTTTTTCACCTCCACTAGGTGTTGAGATCCAAGAAGTATGGTGGCACATCACTCCTGGGATGGTGCAGCTGCTGGTCTTCTGTCAGCCTGAGTTCATGGCCAAAGGGTAAAGTCTCCCATTAGGAAACAGTATTTTGGGTTACTTCCCTGAACAATGGCTGCTTGTGAGCGGCACTAAAATATGTCTTACCTGAGCAGTCATAGCTTTGTATCATCATAAAAAAAGTTACCCTTCAGGGGCAAGTTCTGCTAGACTTCTTGACTACAGCTTTTATTTTAGTTCAGGAGTGTTCCTAATTACTTGAATATACCTACTGACTGGGAAGGTGGTGCTATTCTCTGTTAATCACATTTGCAGATACTACCACTATATTTTTGAGGCTAAATTCACAGCTACCATGCCATTGGGAATAAGTTCCTCAGGCACGTTTTAAGAAACCATCCCATTCTGGATACTGTTTCCAGGGAGTCTATATGTAACTTCAAGTAGCTCATGCAAGATGTCTCTCTTTATTACTGTCTTTGAAATATTTTGTCCCCACTGAATATATGTTGTTAAGCATCTAATGGCCTGCCTATCATCTGAAGCATTTGGCTTATCACTGCTAAATCTCTGATTAGGAGTACATGAGTACAGGTTGAAATGTTACAGATTCAGATAGCTTGTTTCTCTCCTTTTTGCAAATTAACTTCCCAAGTGAATGCTTCAGGTTGCTGCACATTATTTTCCTTAACATACGATTTTTTTGTGCTTACATAAATTAGAAATTGATTTCATAAATTCTCTCCATTCTGTAGGCTACTTTGAATAAGAATATAGTAAATGAATAATTAATTACTTAAAATATAAAGTTATCCTGCTGGAAAAGGTGATTTAAGAAAAGTAGATGATTGCATGTAAGGAAAATTAATTTATTTAAACAAAGCCACTGTGCTAATCAGCTTATATGTATCAGCTAAATGAAATTAGCTTTTGCAGCTTAGGCCTCAGATCATGACTTTTAACAGAATCAAAAGATATTAGTGGCCTTTTGCCAAATTATGTATATTTTTGTACAAAAGACCATCACAAAAAGATTGGAAATATAACTAGAACTGCAAACACAATACTGCAGTGTACATATACTTATTTTTAAGTTTTTGTATAGGCTAATAAAAGAATTTAGGTAATTTGGAGGCAGTTTATCTGTAAAAGTAGTGCACTATCCTACAGTTTTATGGTTTCTGGGTCAGATGATCATTAAATCATTTTATGAATAGCTTTGAAAAGTTACTCTGTTGCTTCCATTTAGTAGGAAGGAGTATAAAAATCAGCAGAGATTATAGTGTCTTAGAGTTGGTTAGAGGTGTGCATTTCAGCATAATCTTTCTTCCAACACAAGATCAGTTTTTGAATATAGAAAAATGAATATAATTTTTACAACTGTAACTCATCAACTAACATATTCTTAGTTTAGGTTAGGATGTTAAAAAAAGTCCATGAAGGATTTGGTCACACATCTCATCTGGTTCGGTATTACTGAGGAGGTATAACCCTTCTAGGCACTTTCGAGAATACAGAGTAGAATTTTGTAATGGAACATTTGCCTTATGTAAAAGCTGAATGGAACACAAGGGCTAACCGTCTACAATGGATCTGTCAGGAATGCTTCTCTTCTTGGATTTGTGTGGGTTACTATATAATGTTAATATAAAATGCGTGACAATGTTTGCATTATTTGCATAGAACATGAGAATGTTGAGCTAGCTATTCAACGTATGATATTTTAGTAAAGTATTTTGTTACCACAGTTTTGTGTTCTCACTTATCTTTTTGGTTGTGAATGTATTAACATTATCGGATGTAGTCAAATTAGGAGGCTTGCTCTTTTTCCAGTTAAAATGAATAGAATCATAGAATCATTTAGGCTGGAAAAGAACTTTAAGATCATCAAGTGCAACTGGAAACCTAACACTGCCAAGTCCACTGCTAAACCATGTACCTAAGTGCCATGTCTGCACATCTTTTAAATACCTCCATGGATGGTGACTCAACCACTTCCCTGGGCAGCCTGTTCCAAAGCCTGACAACCCTTTTGGTGAAGAAATTTTTCCTAATATCCAATCTAAGCTTCCCCTAGTGCAACTTGAGGCCATTTCTTCTCATCCTATCACTTGTTACTTGGGAAAAGAGACCGATATCTACCTCACTACAGCCTCCTTTCAGGTAGCTGTAGAGAGCGAGAAGGTCTCCCCTCAGCCTCCTTTTCTCCAGGCTAAACAACCCCAGTTCCCTCAGCCACTCCTCATAAGACTTGTGCTCCAGGCCCCTCACCAGCTTCGTTGCCCTTCTCTGGACACGCTCCAGCGCCTCAATGTCTTTCCTGTAGTGAGGGGCCCAAAACTGAACACAGCACTCAAGGTGTGGCCTCACCAGTGCCAAGTACAGGGGGACGATCACTTCTGTAGTCCTGTTGGCCACACCATTTCTGGTACAAACCAGGATGCCGTTGGCCTTCTTGGCCACCTGGGCATGGGCCAGCTCATATTCAGCTGGCTGTTGACCAACACCCCCAGGTCCTTTTCTGCCAGGCAGCTTTCCTGCCACTCTTCTCCAAACCTGTAGCATTGCATGGGGTTGTTGTAACTCAAATGCAGGACCTGGCATTTAGCCTTGTTGAATCTGAATCTGTTGAATTTTCTTCCCTTCTCTAAAATGCCTTAGTATGTACATCGTAAAATGACTGGTTGGTTCCTCTTCCTAAGGCAACTACGTAATTCCCATAAAAGAGAAACAGATTAAGAATGGGAGCACTTTCCCAAGTATTAAGCATCCTGCTGCATTAGCCACTCTTGTCATTAATGGTCTACACATAGTACACCTTTAAGTCAAAGGCACCTTACAACAAAGCCTTATAAACAGGCTATGATCTGAATTCAGAAATTTTTTCCAAATGACAAGAGTGTCAAGTGCAAGATTGTTAAAACCATAGCAAGGGAATTGATAAAAGACAATTTTAATCACAGTTGATACCTTTTGGAAGATCAAGATCCAACCTGAAATGGTTTTGCCTGTGTCACCATAGCCAGCACTATTTGACTGTGGCTGACTGGCATGCTCCTTGGGACCTGGAAGCACAGTGCTGTTCCCCTGTCACTGAAAAGGGAAATGTCAAATAATGGAAGGCTGTCAGATTGTTTGCCAAATACAAGCAGTTATGAACTAAAAACCATAACTAGAAAAGGTCTCCCTTACTACCTTTACCTTTTATCTTTTTTCCTCGCTTACCTTTCTGGTGCATTTTGCTTGCTTGTTTGCAGCTGGACTTAAATTCATTGGTTCATTCCACCAGTATAATTCTGGAAGAATCTACAAATATTATCACACTGCATAAAGGAAAGCACCTCAGTCATAGGTCTTACATATATGCAGTACATAGAAGATCCAGCCTGAAAAACAGACTTGAATTTGCATATGTTCTGACTGAGCAAATAGAGATTTTTTTCAAAGCCCAGTAATACAGTGGTTTTAAGGCTATCCTTCTAAAAAGTTCACTCAAGTACATTTTCACTGAAAAATGTAATTGGACAATTTCAATGGCTGAGAAATAACCTTGTTGTTGCCTTATATTTCACATATTCAAAAATGCATTATTTTTGTGGGGAAAAAAATAATCCAAGTTCCTTCTTAGAATCTCTCCAACTGAACCATGTACACAACATCCCTTGCATTCAGCTACTGACCTAACCTGACCTCATTCAATTTATGACTTCGGGTGCGGGGATAGAGGCCTGTGTAATCAGCTTCCTATTCTTTCGTCACCAAAAGCACTTAGAAATCACAGCCGCCCTTACACTTACAAACCGCCAGCATACAGCTGTAGGCACAGAATGTCATAAATTAGTTATGCGGCGTGATTTACACCTCCAGCTTGTAGATCTTCCAGGCAGCTCTTTTCCCTTCATGTTTAATTTAATTGTTATTGCTGGAACAGCAGTTGTAAGTAAATGTTTGACTCCAGTACACGGAGGGACCTGCAGCTTTTACATGTGCTTCTGCTAGTAAAGGTTCAATGAGGGAATTAAAAAGAAGAGTGAGCTAAGCCGTGAGGCAGGAGTGGGAGTGAGCTGCAGTGTACATGAGTAATGCAGCTTGCTCCTGTCGGGGGTGAGGAGGCAGCAGAATAGCAGCACATGTTGCTGGCGGGGAGAGCTTGGTGCTGAGGGCGAGGGTGTGCGAGGCACCTCTGTACTTACCCACCTCCCCAGCCCATTTTGGGGATCCCATCCCCTTATGCTGAGGCCAAACCCTGCATGCCTTGCAGGTATAACTCAAGTGGCAGAAGGTTTGCTGCCAGAGGACACTGTAACTGAGTGGTACTGCCTTCTCCAACTTCTCTGAACAAAGTGCTGCATGGGATGTGGGAGGAGAGGCGACTAGAAATTTTACCCTATAAATGTATCGGTCTTTACTATATTCTTGAGATCTTTCAGTACTCGCCAGTTCCCTAAGCTTTTAGGGGATCTTGTTTCATATACAAAAGTTGCAAAGGGAATGGTCGAGTATCAAAATAAAGTTTACTGCTCCTCTATAGGAGAAAGCCATAATACAGCAGTGATCACGAGTGCTTCCATTACTCTGCCACATAAAGAGAAATTGAGTATCTGAAACCATTTCTGCCAGGGACTTACGTTCTCTTACTGCAAAAAGGCAGCTTTCAGTCACAGACTCAGTATCACAGATACAGTGCATAGGAGACATTTATTTCTAAGAAAAAACCCCTGCCATTTCTACTTGGTGATCTTAACTGAATGCCCAAAGGGAGCAGTAAGATGTCAGTCATAAGGATGTATTTAATGAAAATGCAAAAAAGACACAGCTCTTCCAATATAATGCCTACTTTTATGGTGATAAACTGCTCTCTCATCATTGCAGTGTCAGTTTGGATCACGCCTGCAGGTCACTTAGGGAATACTCATTAATAATCTATTTTCAGAGGTATTAACATTTCTGATAACTGGCAACCTTGCAAAATCATCAGGAAAGAAAGAAAAGGGATATAATTTCATACTCCCATGGTAGCTTTCCTGATATTATCAGGGGAGTCCTGTGGGATTTGGAGCCCTGGGCGTAGTGCTTGTGTGGGCATATCATTGAAAAGGCTTGTGCACTGTTCATCTGACATGTCCAGAGCTGGACTTAGCGTGCACTGACTGATAGGTGTTGAGTGCAACAGTTTTAAAGGTGCTCTAGAGAGATTTGCACTTTGCCTGAGCTCCTTGAAGAATCTGGCTGCACATATAAAGCTCAGGAGGGAGTCTAAAATCATGACCCTAAGCAATAATGAAAAATGTAATAGTGACTATAATGAGTGTAGAGAATGATATTTACATTTTCTTGGCACACTATCATACATTGAAAAGTTCCTTAGAATAAACTGAACAATAACCAGAGCAATTAAGCTAACTGTTTGGACCAGTGACAAAACATTTCTAAAGCTAAAGAAAATGTTGCCAAGGGAACTGATATATTAGAGAGCACTAAAAATTTCCTTCTTTGAAGTACAGTCCTAACAGCACCAAAGCTGCATCTTCTTTCACTCTGTGATAAACTTTCTTACTTGCTGTTGTTGCCTGGACTCCATGATGAATGTCTTCATCTACATTCCCTGAATTTTGACATTTTCATTTTACCAGCTACAACTCATCACTGATTTCAGTGCTGGAGAAGAACGATGCACGTGCCAAAGGGGAAACAGGGAATGTGGTTCAGAAGGAGTGCTGGCAGGAAAGTACTGGAGAACTACATTCCAGTTGTGCAGATTTATTAACACCAAATAAAAACTGCAAGGATATTCATACAAATAAAGTATTTAATCCTGTGGCCTCCTGTGTATGAAAGACTGGAAGAAGATTATATCCAAAGCTTTCCTCATTAAGGGCCCACAGCAATTCTTCACAGAGTTATGGCTTTATAATAACCAGCAAGAGAACACTGAAGAAAAAAGCTCTGAACAAAAAAATCAGATGAGCTATATTGGTGTTATGAGGTATTTGAGGATTTACCCAGGCCTCAATTCACTGTAGCATCACTTCATGAATCTTTAGGTCAAGACAAAGATGACCTACCTCCCTAGGAAGGAGATAAAACAGGATTCCTCAGATCACCATGAAACATCTGTTGGTGGGACTGGTTTCAGCTAACTTTTGCAGCCTAAAACAGCACGCCCAGTCCAACCCAGTCTTTCAGACTACTCTGTAGTCAAAATAATGAGGCAGGCCTAACCAAAGGGTGACATATCTTGCCTGCCTTGGACCCTATATCAGGATGGGTGAAGCATCATCTGGTAGTGCTTTTATATCTTTAATGACTACAGAAAAAAATCCTTGATAAATAGTTTAGGATAGATGCTTGTGCCTTAGCTGGCTAGCAGTAGCTGAGGAGGGGGTCCTGAATGCTGTGTATGGTCACTTGTATTCATAACAATTGCAGCTCCTCTGGAAGCGTCCCCACAGCCCCACTGTGTCAGCTATTCAATGGGGATGTCACAGGATACCATCAGTATCTTTCACATAATTAATATACCTGTCCAGTAACTCTTTTTTGTTCACTCAGCAAACCATTTTTTACAAACTGAGGTTTCTTTTAAAATTTGTAGACAAACATTACGCTATTGTTTGTGCAACAGAGGGACATGTGGGGTATCTTAATTTTTCACCTAAATATATATGTAGTAGACAGCAAAGATCCCAGCTTGCACTGAGTCTTCACTGTGCTTGATGTTGAAAGCAGAAATGGGTCTCTGGAGTTCTCATACCCTACAAAGTGGAAACAAGGTGGGAGAAAATGCATCTCAACAGTCACATAGGTAATAGAAAGAGGAAATAGCATGACCCTTTTATTTCTAGAGCTTTTCCTCTAGTGCATTTGGGTCCTGTTGAGGAGAAATGTGAATCAAAGCTTAAAACTGTGATGAGTCTTCAATATATTAACAGGTTAACAAAAAGATTTTAAAAACTAAAGCTTGTGAGAGGAGAGGGATCTGTGTATCTTACTTGACTTCTATAGCTAACACTAATAAAATCTGTTTTGAATAAGAAACATGCTTTTCAGAGCACCAAATATTTTGGCAAACAGTAGAGGAAAGGTGTAAGAGCATAGAAAGAGTAAAAAAAAGGAGGCAGAATTGGAAAAGTTATGGCTCAGCATCTCTTTGGCCTGATTGGCTACTGGAGAGACGTGTCCTGAAGGTGTCAAGATACACACAGCTAATTCAGTCACCAGGGCAGCTTGTCTCCTACCTTAGTCTTTTTTAGATGTTTCAATTCTCCTGTTCTTCACTAGAGAAAAGAACATTTATTTTTCTAATAGGGAGCCATTTCTCAAAGCCTTTGTAATGCTCAAACTCCTTTTCAAGCCAGTTTCCATGGGAAAAATGAAGAATTTTATTCCTGTTTCTAGCAATAACCTCAAATCAGCTTTAATGTTGTATTTGTAAGTGCCTCTTCTTTGCTATTTTAATGCTCACATCCTCTGATCCTATTTTCTTTGACTCAGTTAAATAAGCTAACATACAGCATGGAAGTGTAGGGACTGGTGATTTCCCCTGCTGCGTTCTTGCTCATTAGAATTAATTTACAAATGAAGGTGTCTAAATGCTCTTCATTTTCCATCATGACAATTTGTCCAGTTCTCCTGTGAGAAAAAAAATAAATTACACTTATGGCCACAATGACAATGACAGAAGGCTTCACTAAGTGACTCTCAGAAAGTCCATATCACTTGGAGCTTCTTGTGTGGGTTTGCACAGCAAGCTGTATAGACATATGTTTCAGACTAACACACCCCGGAACAAAAAATGTTGAGGGTTGCTCCAGCAGTTTACACAGTCTACACGCCATACAGAAGAAGTGGTATGGTGCGCAAAAAAGAGTTTGGAAGGTTTGGGGGAAAAAAACCCAGGCAAAAATCCTCCTACTCACAGGCAGAATAAAAAGGAAGAATTGGAAAGAAGTGTCTAGAGAAACTGGAGTGGGAGGTAGGAATCTGCCTGGTATGCAGGCTGATGATTCACAAAATGATTTTCCATTTGCATCAGACTGGCAAACTTAGGACCTGGTCTTTCACTCATGAGCATGGATAGTCTTGTATGCGCATAATGTTCTCAGCGGTTGGGGATTCGGACACTTTACCATGCTGTGTAATGTCTTATCCCACGCATATCCTAACCAGTGCCAATGGTTGTATTCATCATCACGATATCACGGTTCATTAGGAAAGTCAAAGTACGTAAGGAGCTAACAAGGGCAGTGAGAAATACTTAATAAAATATTAATACATGTGTTTGTTGCCTAAGCAGCCCCAGGGAAAACAAAAGACATTTGAATCCTGTCACTGTGCACCAGATTTACCCAGGAGGATTTCAGCCTGATGAAGCCAAGCCAGCGAGTGTGTGGGAGGAGGTGACAGGTGCTCTCCTCATGACTCCCACCGCGGTCAGATCTAGAGCAGGACGTAAACACAATGGATGCTCTAGGCTACAAGGCACCCAGTTCCCAACCAGTCCTCTCTGGGGGAGGGGAAAGAAATGCCTGTGATGGGGGCCAGCAGAGTGGTGTATGCATCTTTATGGGAGTGCTAGTGTTACAATGACAGTTGTAGCACAGGTGCAGCAATATGACATCCAAATGGACCTTGATAAGCTTGAGGACCAGGCCAACAGAAACATCATGAAATTCAGCATGGAGAAGCACAAAGTTCTGCACATCAAGTGCAACAGCTTTGAGTTATAGGCTGCAGTGGTTCCACCTAAGTGACAGTGGGTAGAAAACTTGATGAAGAGACCTGGGTTGAACGAACACCAGGGTAAATACAAACCAACAATGCCCTCTCACCACAAATATGGCAAGCCATGTACTAGGCCACATTCAGAGAAGTGTTGCCAGCACATTCAGAGAAACTATTATTCTCTTCTACTATACACGTCTGGAAATCTGTGTGCAGTTTCGTGCCCCTCAGTTCAAGTAGCATGTAGAGAAGCTAAACAGGGTCCAGTGGCAAGACATGAAGTGGACAAGGGTCTAGAGCACAGCACTGGCGAAGAGATGCTGAGGGAGCAAGGCTTTAGTCAGGCAGAAAAGAGGTTAAGGGGTGATCTAATAACAGCTTAAATCTACCTGAAGAGCAATTACAAAGATGACAGAGCCAATCTCTTCTCAGTAGTGCCAGATGATAGTTTTGTAAGAGTTTTAAAACCAGTTATTATCCTTTCCAAAGCACTTTTACGAAGAGTTATCTTTATTAAATCAAGCTGGAAATCCAGTCAATCCATTTTAACGTTCTGCACTTTTCCTACTTGGACAACCAGAGAGGGAATCTGCTTAATAGATGTTTTCCCTTTTCTTTGCTAGCTTTATTTGGATGAAAATAAAACTATACATAGAAGGTATTTCAAGAATACTGTCACAAAATTAGGGCTGTTGGTTGAACAAGAGTGAGATTTTTAAACTTAAAGAGATGTTTGGAAAAGCAAGGAAGCAAAAATTAAAAATTATAACTGGTCAAAAAACTTCCTGCAGGTTTCATAGCTTTTTAAATTTTTTTTAACAAGTAAGGGTGATATTTTTCCTAATAAGCACAGTTTTTGAAATTTAATTTTGGAAATTGATCCAAATTCTCCAAACTGACTGTTTCTTTTCCCTTTGCTGAACTGAACCTTTTCATTTTGAGTCAGTGTGGCATTAATTTCTACTTGCTAGAACCGTTACCGTGCTTAGTAGAAAATACAGTTCAGGAAAGTCGTATGTCCCTTCTTTATGATTTAAGTTTCCCAGGAGATGGACTCATCATAAAAATCTCCTGATGTGTCATATCAGTTCAAGTCACTGACCAATGATGGCGTAATGTGAAGGATGCTGTTCAGCTCTAAGAGGAAGACAAAGGCTGCAGCCATTGAAAGAGCATCTCTCATGAGGCAGCACAGCAGCTTTGGTGAGAACACACAACTGTCAAAGAAGCAGGAAAAGGTGTGATTTAACTGAGCAAACAAACACAAAATATTTCAGAATTAAATGAAATGTTTTAATGAACATTTTTTTGACATAGCACAAAAAATTGCCCAAAATAAAAACTGACAGGAGGAAAGGAATATGAAAATAAAAAAGGAAAAAAAAAATCTTGTGGCCTGTATTTTCCACTGAAAGATGGAAAACCAACTCAGTTTTCTCACCAGCTGCTTACAATTTTGCACTTCACAGTAAGAGCTCATTTTGCTGGGGCCCTGAGGGCACCAGGGAGCCTGACCCTCCCTTGGAAGTCCCCCTGGGGCTCCCCCACCCTGCCCACAGCCCAGGGCACCATGTCAGCCCCCCAGGGCCATCAGCTCCTGCAGGCTCCTGTGATACTGCAGCCTGCACCATCCCTGTGTCTGGCCCTATTCCCTGGATGGGCCTCTTGGCGCCATGTTGTGGCCTTGTCTCCAGCCCTGTCCCTGACCCCACCTCCTTTGGTTCCTGACTGGACCTCCTGGATGTACCCTGGCTCTGGCTCACCCCCTCGCCCTGTCAGGGGCTGCCGATGGACCCCAACACCCCTGGCTGTGGGTGACAGCACCCGTTGGTGAGGGCACAGCTGGTGCAGAGCCTACAGGTGGGCGCTTCTGCTCCCTGCCATGTTACCTGCAGCTCTGTAATGGAGGTAAAAGTTCCAGCCTCAGCGCAGGGCACCAACGCACTCACCTGCACAGCCATAAACTGGGGAAAATAAATCCTGCACTTCCCACTGTGCCCCACGTCACGTCCCAGCAAGGCGGCGTGGCCGTCCTCTGCCAAGATGTCAGGCGGCAGTGCCCATCCAGCTTCTCGGGTTGGGACGGCCTGAAGTTTGCTCCCGTCTGTGTGTCATCGTCTCTGCCTTACTTCCTCCTGCAGAACCGGTTAAATATTAACACAGCGATACACGTATTTGGGCAGGGGGAAGGGGAGAGGCGATCCTTACCTCACCATATCGTGGGGACAATGTCAGGGCGGGTGCCTGCCCCGGTGCTTGGCAGCTGAGAGGTGGCAGAGGTCGGTGCTTCTTCCCGGCAGCGCCTCGGGCAGCCACCCTGCTGCCTGAGGGAGGTTTCCCTGCGGCGAGGAGGCAAGGGCTGGCCTGGGGCCCCTCGCATGGAATGCCGCCAGCGTCCTCCTGCGTCCCCCAGGTGCAGGGTGCGAGCGGGGCTCGTCGTCAAAAGGAAAGCAGTCAGAGACACCCTCTCGGCGCCCAGGGAAGCAATCCAGGTAACACCTCCGGAGCCATTATTCACTTCCCAGCAGAAGGAGGTGGTGGCTGAAAGATAATTTAACCCTCTCCCCTACTTCTGCCACAGCGGGGAAGCCGGCCCTGGGCCAGTGGCAGTGGGGTGAGCAGGGGCGTTCTCTGACGCCCACCTTGTGCTGTGCTCCCCGGTCTTCAGGGTGGGTGTGCCCCGCATCGCAGGGTACCTGAAGCATCCGAGCCCCGCACTGTGCCAGGCCAGATCCAGCTGCCACTCCTTTATGGTGATATTATGGATATAATCCCCTTGCCTCTGGTGTGGATGTGGGAGGGAGTAGGCTCAGAGCCACGTACAGCAGCGCTGACAATGCGAGTCACCCTGCTCACCTGCTGAGAAGGTAAAAAGCAGCTCAGGCCAAACCCCAGATATTTAATTCATCATCGGCCCAAATATCCTGTTTCATCTGGGGATCGGGTAATATTTCCTGTGCCTTTGAAAGTCCATTTTGAAATGAAGCAAAACAAAATGTTATAGATCCCTTCATTTCCCTTCTCGCTTTACTTCACCCCAAGTTATTTACTGATTTTGGCTTAAATTTAGGCATAAGATTCCAGCGAGTTTATTCTTCTCCACACAACTTTGCTCAGCTCAGCTTCTGTTGGTGCAGCCGGATTTGTAAGTGGAGGTATGAAGGCTGCTGCCTGGGCTGGCAGGGTCCTCACCAGGCCTATAGATCCTGCCTGGGATCAGAGCTTCCTGAAAAAGGACACAGCACTGACTTTTGGATTTGTTTCCCGGTGTTTTACTTGGGCCGTTTGACTTCATATGACAGATAATACTAACTCTAAAAAAATACTGCCTGATTTGTGTACATGCTGAGAGCTATCGCAGTGACAGAGCAAGGAGAAATCCCTCTGAGCCGTCCATGGTGACCCTCCTGCCCTGGCTACCCACTGGGGACTCCTTCACACACAAAACATGGAAATGAGAGAAGAACAAAACCTTTGAAAATTCACTGGGCAAACCCAAACCAGCTACAAACTAGCCCCCCTCCCAACACACAGGTGAAGAAATCAGCCCACAGGTTCAGCTAAAATGTCGATTAGTTTACAGGTCTGTCCCTTAAGTTCACAAGGTAAACTGAAAGCTTGCAAAATGGGAAAATGCAGACCAAACTATCCGCTGAGCCAGTCAGGTCACAGCTGCTGCAGTAAACTCAGTGAGACCCCTGCTTAAAGTGCCAAGCAGTGAACAGAGCTCTGGTATACCTTGATGCTGCAGGTGAACATGTTTGGAAAGACAGCAAAAATGTTTTTTTGTTGGTTGCAGTGGTGCAGCGGTCAGGGAAGTTCTGGGCATGGGACATTCCTGCTGCACGGGCACTCCGTGAGAGGCACTGCCACTCACTCCGGTGCCATCCCACCACAGCTGCTTTCACAAAAGCCTTGCTGGGAATTAATGCAGGGTCTTCTCAAAAAGCTGTAAAATGAACTGCTTGCTTAAGGGCAGCAAAACAGCTGGGCCAGGGCTTTTGTGTTTTGTGCCTTGGTGTGCTTTTGGTTTTAGCAAAAGTGTGGTTAAAAAAGTATGGTTGTTACAAGAAACTCAGGGTGTCTCTGTGGTGATACTAATATTTATGCATTGCACAAAGCTGCCACAATGAACACCTCTGAAAACAAAACAACTTTCCTGACAAGAAGTTTGGGCTGGACACAAACCCACATCCTCTGGCCCGTGTCCCTTCCATAAAGGCAAGCTTCAATTTCCCAGCTGATAATTTAGTAAACCAAGCACAGTCAAACTCTCTCCCACATATTTTGAGGGGGAGGAGAATAATATCACACAAGTGAATCACAAACACTGGAAAAGCAGAAAATGCAGAAGGTGGTGGCTCCCACCCAAGCTCTTTATTTTATCTCTGACCACGGTGGAGAGCTGGTGGTGTTTTATTTTGGGGTATAAGAGGCACTCTTAGGTTCAGAGAAATAATTCTGGGGACCTTCTTTTCACTAGCAGCCTTTCTGAATGCTCAGTCTGGGAAGCTGGGAGGAGATTTGGTGTTTCTCATCCTTGCCCCAAGGCAGGTGGGATGGAGAGCCCAGGATGGCAGGAGCTATTCCTCCCAGCCAGGGTGGCCCCTGTGCAGTAAGGGCCTGACAGGACTGCCACAGCAATGATGGTACCAGGCTCTCACTGGAAATGTAGGAATAGGAATCCTAGTTTTGGTGTAAAGCACACAGAAAAACATCAAACCATTCTTTTTGGGTGTAGCGGCACATTGGGATATATTCCCCCTTCCTCTCCTGAAGGCTGCCTGGTACAGGAGGCATCAGTTTCTCAAGGGGGTTGGCGGGGGGGAATTAACCCCTCAGAATGGAGGTCTGTGCTCCTCCGACCCCAGGGAAACAGCTGGCGCCCTGCGCAGTTGCCCTGTATGACAGTAAGTGATGGAGCACAGGGTTCATTGGTCTGCCAGGATGACGGTGGTGGCATGGACAGCGCACCCACAATACACATGCAATTGTGGGAAGCTTAGAGAATTATTTTTCCCAGCTGCTCACAATTAGCTTTAATGATGCAGATGGAGCTCCCCTGACACAGTCAATCCTGAAGCGGTAGCGTAATAGCCAGAAGGGACTAAGGGTGCAAGCGATGCAAGGTCCATAGCGAGAGGTTTCTCTGCTGAAAAAAGCTCCTCCACTTCTTTTGAAACAGTTGTTTGGAGAAAAGGTGCTGCTCTCCTTCCAAACCCTCCCTTATTTAATCTTCTCCCCTTGTTGGTAATACAGGTCACATAAAGTCACATTTTATCACAAGACGCAAAGCAGCAGCTCATTACTGAGTTTCTCGATAAGTTCTGTCCTTCAGCTTCTGCTCAAGTACGCAGTGACCACTCGTGGCTTTCTGCCTTACGGACCAGGGGAGAATGTTCCAATGGAGAAGTTCCAGAAATTCATTTTAATTCCTCTCATCTTAACTGCCTCGCTACCAGGTAGGACACATTCATAACCCGTGAAATGAGCCAGTGTGGACAAAATATGTGAACTAATTTTAAAGCAGTGCAAATGGCAGTTACTGGTGATATCAGATCGAAGAGTCAGTTGCAGAGGGGGATTATTTAAACTGTTTGAAATGGTTAAGTTTGCATTTCAAGCCTTGAATGATCTAATGCCTTAGAATGGGCTTCAGTATGCAGGAGTGAGCAGTGGATGGGGTGGGGGGGAGATGGGGAGGCTGCCCTCTCTCACTTCCAGTAAGCAGGGATGTCCCACTTATTTCTCCCTTTCCTTTTGTTCATCTTCCTCCTGTCTGTTTGGGATTGCTTTTGAGGGGACATCTGTAGAGAACTCAATATCAGCAGCTGATTTTGCTCCCAGAAATATGTGCAAATTATAATTTTGCTAGTTTGCCTCCAATTTACATTTCACATGCCTGTGTTTCAAAGTGAATTCAGAAAAAAGATATCTTGGTGGCAGAGCTTTAAAGAAAATGTGAATATAAAGTGACTAGTTGGTTAACGGAGACGAGGCTGGTTTTTTTCATTAAAGTCTGGCTGGGGTTTTAACAGGCTATGAAAGGAGGGAGCTGTAGTGGGATGAGAGGGAAGGTATTGTCATAGCTTAATAATTGGTGAAAGGAAACACAATGCAGGAATAAATGTTGAGTTTTCTGAGCACACTGGTGTTCCCGGTGGAGATGCACAGGGATATGTGGTATTCAAGAAGCACTGTGAGGTGGCAGACTTTGCAGGTGGTACAGAATTACTTAGGGCAGCCAAATCCAAGAAGAGACTAGGAAGATTTTCCAGAAAATGTCATGATGCCAAGTGAGTAAGTAATAAAGGAGCAGAAAACATTCAATGCAAAGCATCACTTAACTGAAGATGTCTATTGGGGTAAGAGAGTAGATAACTTGGAAAGAGAGTAAATTGCTGAAAAAGAGAGAAAATTTCACCTCTTAGTATCTTCAGCAAGGGAAATATAATGAAATCTGGCATTATATAAGTCTACAGAAAGCTTATATCTTGAATAATGGATGTTTTGTTAGCCCTTCCATTTCAAAAAGGACATTGTAGGTCTGAGAAAGGTGTAAAGTGTGACAGAGGTGATCAAAGGTATGAGGAGGCCTTCTGGGGAGAGACTGGAATATTTTTCTGCTTGTGAAAAAGAAGAAATAGTAAACATTTATTAAAACAATTAATTATACGGAGGTGAATGGTGAAATGGTTATTCACAATTTTCAACAAAAAGAACTACTGGCAACCAGTAAAACTATCAGAAAGGAGATTTAAGGCAAACCAAAGAATGCACTTTTCCTCACAGTACGTAATTAAATAATAAAGCTCATGGTCACTGGATATGGAGGAATACCAAATCATAAACAGGCTGAAAAAAGTTAGAAACAAATATCATGGAGAGTAGATCCATAGGTGCAGATGCAATTGTTGGCTCAGGAAGCCCCAAGATCTCTTAGTTATGGACACAGATGTTATAACAAGGAAGACTCAACTTTTATTTTCTTGCACTGTCTTCCTAAGCATCCAGAGCACAATACTACGTGTTTTAGAGGCTTTCTATTACCTTTCACTAATGCTTTTAGTTCAAGTATGCCTGCAATGGGTGTTTTATTGCCCCACCTGCAAGCTGTACTGGGGTAGCAGGCATTGCCTGTGTGGGAGCACACCCCAAAGCAGAGAGAAAATGTGCATTGCAGAAAGACAAGTGTTGCTCTTCAGAGAAATACCGCTGCTCTCGGGATGCTGGGAGTTGCAAGGCTGGGCGGTGTGGCTAGGCTGCCGAGATGGCTGAATGGCACAGCTGGTTTGAGCATCCCCCTGCGTGAGCACAGCATGCCCTTTGGCAGTGATAGCATTGCAGACCACGGGGCCCCCATGCAGTCCCAGCCTGCTGCCAGGATATTGGTGGTGGTGCTGTGGTGTTCCCAGCCTGGGGACCCTCACCACTGGAGACAGGAGATAGTGAAGGAGGAGAGGAGTAGTCCAGCAGCAGGGCCAGGACAGGCTGCAAGGGACAGCTGTCAAACAGTGAGAGAAGAGAAGAGATGAGAAGACACACTTGGGGGCTGTGGAGAGCTTTGTGTGCAGGTGGGTGGAAATATGTATTGCTGAGTACCAGTAGAACAGTATTACTTGACAGAAACATCCTATAAGCATTTTAAAAGTCTTGTTAACATAAGCAAACAAGCTAGTCCTTCTCTTCAGGCTTTGACAAGCTCTAATCTATTTTGGTTTTCAAAAAGCTCAGATGCAGGGCTGTTGGTTTTTGAAATAAACTTGAGATGTGCTGAAGAAAAATCTTACCGAATCCAAAACAATTTATTGCAGAGCTGTTGCTGGAGCGGTGGGCCAGCGGTGAGTCAGGGAATGCAGAAGACAAGGTGGGGTGACCAAGAGACTAAAGAAAGAGTGAAAAGAAAAAGAAATTAAAACAGACTGGAAGGGAAAAAAAAATGTAGAAATTCAAAGAGAAATAGCAGAGAAGGAAGGGAGGAAGACAGAGACCAGACACAAACGCTGAAACCAGACACACACTGCATGAAAGGCAGTGTTTATGGAAGGGTGACACAGGTATAGAGAGGGGGATTATTCTGAAATTTGATAACAAGGCTGAAAATAAAAGGAATCATTATGGCAAAATGATAAGCCCATCCTTCACTGTGCTGCATCCAAATAGGTCACTTATAAAAGAGGAAAGACAGAGTCAGCAGAGGAGAGGAGGGAAGGAAAAGAAAGTAGCCACATCTCAATGCCCTTTTCACTGAATCTTTCAGCACGTAAAAGTGGTCCTTTAGAATTAGTTCAAGTGTGGAAGAAAATACATTGGTGACAAAGGGCAAGGGTGGTTCTTTGACAGATGATGTTCCCTCAGTGCAGGCATCATGCAGGGAACGAGAAGCACTTTCTTTTCTTCAAAACCTGCAGTGGTGTGACAGTGGATTTGTGTGACAGAGGAGGAAATAAACAGCTCTTAAAGGAGTTGGTGTATACTCTGCATGCTGTTGGGAGTGACTGAGCAACTGAAACACCATAAATACTTATCAGTTTAAGCAAACTTTCAACACTGGTGACTGCTTTATAGACATTTAGTGACGTGCCTCAAAGAAGGTGTCCTAACTCAGCTTTTTTCTTCAAAAGTCAAGGGATAATGCAATATCATGAAGACAGCCTAACATTTCCCTATTGCAAAGATAATATTTGTCTGGGTGGGATTTCTTATTGGTTGGGTGTGGGGAAGCAGATGTTAAACCAGCTGTTCAGCTGAACACATAATTCCTGTAAAGTGCAATGACAATCTAGTCTGAGGCTTTAATTTGTCTGAAAGCAACCATATGCAAGATATTTTTTAAGCAGTATGTAAGTGAAACTAGCACTGAAGTTTTCTCGTTAGTGCAAGAAGCAAGGTGCAGCAAAAGGACTTATAGCGCTGGCTTAAAGCACTGGTAACTGGGTTTAGATCCCATTTTTGTCATGAATGTCCTCTTTGACCTTACACAAGCTACTTTATCAGTGTTTGTACATAGGTTGGACAATGGAACGCCCTGTTGGTTCAGGACTCCACGTGCTATTGCAGAATAAAAAATAAAAGTGAAAAGAAAGAGGCAAAGTTAAAACCACCAAAAATGTTTTGGCAGCAGGTGGAGAAGGCTCATGAAGCTCCTTTTTCAGTGGGGCTTTACTGAGATCTAAATGGAGGCAAGGTTGAGCTATGTCCCAGTCCTCAGTCCTCCTGCCACCCATAGTATCCCTATACAGGGCTTATGGACCTGTTCTGTAGCTCACAGAAGTCGGTGAAAGACCATCTATTGCTCCAGCAGATATGGTTGGTGGAAGAAGTAGATCCTACCATACCTATGGACTGATAAAAAATTATTATATTATCTTAGATAAATGAAGGAATAACTCATACCTATTTGCTTATACGGTCCTGACTGTCTGAAGAAACCAAAAGCAATATTAGCCATGTATTTTTAGAGCCAATGATCACTGATTATTCATGTTTAGGGATAAATTTGAAGACTATAATGGAACTCAGACATGATCTCACAGCAAATGATTAATTAACAGCTAGCAGTGTACTGAAAGTCGCATCATTTATTCAAAGCCATGGCAAACCATGGCTCCTTAAAAACGTAAAGTGTTTGCACAGGCATGGAAATAAATTAAAAATGCACAGAGATCAGTTTGCATTAAGAGGAGCAGTGTGGATAAGTACTGCAGCTCCTATTTCATGAGCAACTAAATGCATTTTGGTGTTAACTCTAAGGAAGTTTGTTCATGGCTGTGTCTGTCATCATGGTAGCTGTTTATGTGCACTTCAACCAGTCAAGAAGACTTCAAATAAAGTGTAAAAATCAAAAAACTCAGCACATGAACGTGTTATAGACATCACAGATGTACAGGGAGTAGTATTGTAAAGGCTGGCTACAATATGGGTCGAGAAAGAACAGATAATTCAAAGACAGGTTTGAGCTTACAACAGTGTCTCAGCCCTGGCAAAATATAAGTTATGAATAGAAATCATGACAACTGGATGTTGAGTATCAGGGAAGGGGGCCATATTATGTGACAAATGGTCTCACTGGAATGCACTTCATCAGTGCACGTTCATTAGAAAACCCATAGCTCTGTAATTGATGCCATCCACAGACATGTGGCCAATCCCTAACATTCAGAAACTGACAAATAGAAAAGAGAGGAAATGGCTTCTAGGCATTTTGTTGGGTTAACTGTAAAGCAACATATTAAGGTATGCACATAGATTTGATTGCTGAGTTCGTCTTCAAACTGTTTCACATTTTAAAGCATTTCAGTTCACCTTTACAAGTCTGAAGAAAGCTTTGAATAAGTGCTACTGGAAAAAATGAGCCATTTAAGTTGAACAGAAATATGTTTTACTGTATCTTATCTGGCTTTATTAACTATCAGTGGAAGTGAAGTTTGCTTTTCATTTAATGTTTTATTGCTCACCCACAGATACACTTTGGAGAATGAAATGCATGGCAGAGGTAACATAACCCAGGTAAAGGTTTCTGTAAACATGAGAGAACTCAGAGTCAATCATACAAAGAACCAGGGAGAGCTAAACAAAGAATAAAAAGGGTTTTGTCTGTAAATACATGCAGAGGGTGGGAGGAAAGAGAGGAGCTATTTATATTAGAGAACAATTCTTGGCACAAACCTTCTTAGATATACACTGCCTAGGATTAAATGTGAGCTGGGAATTAGAAAATTATATTGACATTGGAGCAATGAGATTACAGATCCTATGCCCTAGGTGCGTTCACTGAGGCTCTGGTTGCAACTGTGTAACTGAGATTGGGCTCTGATTCCATTTGTACAACTATCAAACATCTTTTTTGTGTGAAACAATACAGCATATTCTCCCCTACTCATGTCAGCTATTGACTGAATGAAAAATGAATTTTTCAATAATTTGTAATTAATCCATTAATGAATAAACTACCTAAAATGTACAAAACCTGCATTGAATGAAACTGTTAAAAATCACTTCATTGTTCTGAATATTCTTAGCAAGGAAGTAATAGCCATTTCAGACTTTCTTTCTCCTGGAAAATAATTGAAAACTTATTCTCAGGCCAAATTTGCAGAGGTGGGGTTTTAATTAGACTACTATGGACTTTAGTATCTAATTGCTGTAATTATGCAGACTACGGTCTGAATCGTTAGGGGTAGCACTTGTAGTCTTGATGCTTCTTCAACATGAATGTTTCCCAGTAAGTGATGAAAAACTCACTGGTGAGGTAGATCTCACTGGCAGGACTGTTTGGTCTGCAGGGACCTTGTGAAATCTCCACCCTTGGAGATACTCAAAATTTGACTTGACAAGGCCCTGTGCAAATGGCCTAACTGTGCAAATGGCCTCTGCTTGGAGCAGAGGGTTGGGCTAGAGATTTCCTGAGGTCCCCTGCCACCTAAACCATTCAATGCCCCCATCAAAGAGCAACTCCGTCACAGTGAAATACAGGTGAGCACTAGGCCAAAAGGGAACAGACCTGAGCTTAGAGGCAGGTGAAGAGATGATAGCAGCTGCAGGGGATGAAGAACAGCTGTGCCCAGTGGGATGCATGCAGAGCACAGGCAGGCCCCTGGGATGAACCCTGGTGACAGCAGGACCTGCCATGGCAGTCCTCTCCCTCCTCCTCCACTCCACCTGCAGTCAGCAGGGCTGTGGGTGCCAGTGACTTAGTAAAGTGACTGGCTTATGAGAGCGTACCATTTTGGTCTCCCCAGTACAGGAAAGACATTGGTAAGCTGCTCTCTCAAGTCCTGCTCCCTAAGACACCAATCAAATAACCTGGGATGTTCTTACAGTGTGGAGGTTTGACCCTCATGAAGACTAGGGTATATGATGCTCTCTCTCTGAGCAATGCTTTAAGATTTGCCCACCTTCAAAACGGCACCATTTCCCCTGGCTATTTCAGGGATTGAAGTCACAGCTGCTGCTTTGAAAAAGGGTCTCTGCCTTCATTATTCCTTCACTTTCTGCCTGGTAGAAGCAAGTGCTTCTGCCTTCCCACATGTAGGTGATCCACCATCTGCCTGGGCAACAGCTGCACCTTCATTCCTCTGAGGGCAATGGGAGGCCCTGGGTCTGTTGAAGAGGAAAGAAAAACAAAATGCCTTCATTAGAAAGGAGCTTTCAGTTCTGAAAAATAGTGGCCAAAATTCATATTACCTTTTAAGGAAGAAAAACTCATGAATTACAGCAGCTTTGGTTAACAGAAAGCCTGAGAAGGTGGATAAGTATGTTTGTGACACATGCATGAGAAATAAGGGAAGAGGCAGATGAATAGGAGAAGGAGCATAGAAGGATATATGCTGGGGCTGCAAAAAATCAGTGGCAATCCGAGGTATGGAAAAGGGACCAGTTACATACTCCTTCATTTGTTTAAAGTCTAGAGGACTGATGTACTTTCCTATTTAAAAGTGGAACTTCTTTCTTTCAGCAAAATGATGTCAGCTTTTTAGTGAATCACTGAATAGAGACAGGTGATTTTGGAGTGGGAGGAGGAGAGACAAAAAAAATCGAATGCATCTTTAAAGAAAACCATTTAATCTAAGCTGGAGCTGAAAGATTAGATTGTACATCTCCATCTCTGTCCTGGTTAAGATCTTTTAAACTATGTAAATATGTACTTCTTGGGTTTGTAATGATTGGCTTGGGGAACCATTATAACAACATAGCATTTTACCACTCCTTACTGCTGTGGGATTAACATTACTCAGTTGAAATTTCAGTTCACCATATATATCTTTAACAACTTACTGACAGACATTATAGAAAACGAGACAAGAATCTTTTCCTGAAAGTCTCAGGTACTCTGATGACTGTCAGAGGTGAAGTGCCAGCTCAGCTGAATCAACAGCCTTTCCTGACACATGACTAATTACTTAATATCCCAGTGCTCCCCGTAAATAATACTATTTGAACCAGGGTGCCTGGGTTTTTAGCTTTAAATTGCTGGCAGTAAAAATTAAGTCAAAGGCCTTTGGTGGTGGTGTTGTATACATATTTACAGACTGTGTTTTTTTCTTCCTTCCAGGTCTTGGCTTTTGTTACTTTATTATAAATGGCCCTACTAATGCAACAGTCCTTGCTGGTTCAGAAGCCCGGTTTAATTGCACTGTGTCGGTAGGATGGTTAATTCTCATTTGGCTGTCCAATGGAAATCCTGTCCTCACTGTCATCAGTTCTCAAGGAGCTGTTGAAACATCAGACCGCTTCACCTCTCAGAATTATACCAGTAGCAATGCATTTACCTCAGAGCTGATCATCCACAACACCCAGCTCAGTGACTCTGGAAAAATTGAATGCAGCACTCAGCAAAATACTGGGAATAGCTTTGCATTTCTTTCTGTTCAAGGTGCGTATAGCCACCAATAGAAAGCTATTTTATTACACTGCACTTAAAGGAATACTCTGATGAATCGCTCAAATTATCCCTGTGAAGGACTACATGCTCTCATTTACCATCCTTTGCCTCTTGTCCTCCTTGTCTTAATTTTACTGTCAAAGCAGGTTTCAGAGTCACATTCAGAGTGCCATTAACAAAGGTTATAACTGCCCTTGTTTTTTCCCTTCCTTCTCTTATTCTTTATTGGATTGCATTAAAGTGCCTGAAGCCTATATCAAGCCCACCAGCATTCAGTCAAAAATTATCTTTTGGCTAGAAACAGTATGGATTACCCCTATGCACATGTTTGTACATGAACCTTCTGCTGTCTTTAGGGTAGATCTCCCTCCTGGTTTCTGACTCAGGAATCGGTCTGTACCCAGCTTATTTAAGTTTGATTTAATGGCGTGTAGAAGTAAAGCCCTTGAAACACAAGGTGATACTCTTCATATGATTGCTGCTGCAATCTACCATTTCCAAGGAATAAAAAGTTCCTGCATATGAAGCCCCTGTACGAGACCTCTTCCTCCTCTCTGAAACACCAGTAGTGACAGAGTGCAGCCAGTAAAGAAAGATCTAACCACCAGACACTAGCCATTTGTCAAAGAGGTGCTTCATGCAATGAGAACATCTCATCATCTACCTGTAAACCTTTCCTGACAAAACCCGAGCATACTTAAAACTTAGAGACAAACACTGTTATTTCATTATCTTGTCCTTCAGCTGGAAATACATCAGGATGGCTAAAAAGCATAATTTCCTGCTTTTTATTGGAAAGTTACTGAAAGCTGAGACTTGTGCTTTAGACATAATGGACAATGTGTCCGTGAAGTTGCAATATCTGCATGTTTATATCATGCATATGGTATATTTGTGTTAATAATGATTGCTTTTGACTTCATATCTCAAGGCACAGCTATTTCTCGGTAGCAAGATAAGATTTAAAACTATCAGCAGGAAAGTAATGCAGCAAATATTCTGAAGGAACAAAACATTTTTTCCCTCCTACAGTTAATGGATCTTTATTCATCAAAAATAGCACCTTAACAGTAAAAGAGAACAAAACAATTGAAATTGTTTGTGAAGCCTTAGGATGGGCTCCAGCTCCAGACATTACCTGGATGAAAAATGACTCTTTCATTGATAAGTCGAGGTATGTTACCCAGCACAGTCAAGGATCTAATGGCCTCCACAATGCCCTGAGCATCCTAACTTTGACTCCGACGGACACTGAGGTTTTGACTTGTTTAGCTGACATAGAAGCACTCCCTAACCCTCAGAATGCAACTGTAACTGTTATTTTTGTCAACTCTGCTCTAGGTAAGTGAATATTTGTTGTACTTTGCCTATATTGTAGTGCCTGTACCGTACTGCCTATACTCAGAACCGTGATTTTTTGTTTTGTTTTGCTTTTATTTTGAAAAGTCTTTTACTTGCAAATGGAATACTATGAGATATGCAAAGGTGATAAAATTAAGACCCAGTAGTAACAACCTGATACACAGGTAGGGTTAAATTCCTGTGAGAGGACTGGTACCACAAATGGACCACAAAGTCCAATTTAGGATTGAGCAAGACAAAAGAAGGAGTATATCTGTCACTGACTCCTATTATGGATTCATTGCTAGAAAACCAGCCTTTCCTCCTTCACCAAGTAAACATCTACTGAATTTAGATCTTAAATATCCTTGATTAGACCATGCCTGCCATATTAACATAATCTGTTAGACCTCATTTACTCAAAGCCAAACCCTCAGGTGAAATTGCTCTCCATAATACTCAATACCAGTTTTACCACTGACTTGGAAAAAAACCCTGGCTTTTACTCCCAGTTTCTGCACACAACCCCAGATAGATTCTGTGCTAGAACTTCAGGTGCAAATAGGAAGTTCTCCATATGAGCAGTGACCAGATGTGATGCAGCTGTTGTAGTATGGTGGTAAGGTTCCCAGGGCTGCACTGAGTGTGGCACCTAACTGCAGATGGTAGCATTTATATGTAGGAACTTCTATAGTGTATACCTATCACCAATCTGCTATAAGAAAGTCTTTGTACATGATATATTCACCCATTACAGAAGAAGAATTAGGTCATGAAGAGAAGCTACATATTCATGGGCTTTATCCCAAAGTCTACTTAGAACGCAGACCCATTGGGCCTGCTTTCCTCTTGCTGGCATGGTCTCTTTCACATCTTAGAGGAAGGTAAAAAATGTCCTGCAGAAACATATGTAGAATTCTTTGGATGGTGCATTTGGTTGCTTTTTATTGCCTTTTATTTAGGGAAATTCAAGGTCGCTTTAATCCAAGCATGGATGTTGGGCAAATCTCTCAAGAACAGTTAGCAAGACCTTTGATAACCCTAAATATTTTTGCTAAGGTTATGAGCATTTTCTGTAATGCTGCTGGTCTTTGGCCTCACTGTCATGCTATGAAAATAAAATTCCGTAATTTAACACATTCACAGTATGAGGAGGCTCATCAGGAAAGGGTGATTTTTATCTGGTCTGTGCTGCCAGTGTGGAACAAAGCAAGTGGGAGTATCACTACAGATCTGCCTCACAATCTAACAGAATCTTTTGAAAAATGTTTTTCTTTTCCAAACCATAACACAATAAGAGCAAGTAAGAGGAAGTATCTCCCTGTGGGTTAGCAGTGTTTAATGTGGATGAGGAAGACAATACCAGACCATCCTTAGGAGCATTTCTCTGTTGGGACTAGCCAAGTGTCTCAACTGTCAGGTAGAGGAGTCTCAAGGCAAACTAAACTTGAAGCATTAGTTGCATGGCAGGGAGCTGAGGTGACTGGGCATCGTGGTTTAACCCCATCTGGCAACTAAGCACCACACAGCCACTCAATCACTCCCCTGGCAGTGGGCTGGGGGAGAGAATTGGAAGAGTAAAAGTGAGAAAACTCATGGGTTGAGATAAAGACAGTTTAATAGGTAAAGCAAAAGCCATGCATGCAAGCAAAGCAAAACAAGGAATTCATTCACTACTTCCCATCAGCAGGCAGGTGTTCTGCCATCCCCAGGAAAGCAGGGCTCCATCATGTGTAACGGTTAGTTGGGAAGACAAAATGCTGTAACTGAGAATGTCCCCCACTTCCTTCTTCTTTCCCCAGCTTTATAGGCTGAGCATGACATCATATGGTCTGGAATATCCCTTTGGTTAGTTGGGGTCAGCTGTCCTGGCTGTGTCCCCTCCCAACTTTTTGGGCATCCCCAGCCTCCTCGCTGGTGGGGAGGTGCAAGAAGCAGAAAAGGCTTTGACTCTGTGTAAGCACTGCTCAGCAATAACTAAAACATCCCTGAACTATCAACACTGTTTTCAGCGTAAATCCAAAACATAGCCCCACACTAGCTACTATGAAGAAAATTAAGTCTACTGCAGCCAAAACCAGCACACTGGGTATAGGTACACTGTCTCCTATAGTGACACAGTCTACCCTATGGTGACAACCCTTTTATTAGCCTTATCCTGTGGTAAGGGAAATGCATAGATTACATGGAGTTTTTTTGCAGTGGGACTATGCATCCCCAGCTGTCTTCTGTACAGAGTAGGACCTCGAATGTATGTTTCTTTTTAGGATGTGCTGAGCATTGTGAACTTCTATAATCGTGCTGACAGCTTCTCTTGGTGAACTGATTCTTCTTCTGTAATGGGTGAACACAGCACATACAAAGACATTCTTATAGTGGATTGATGAGGTGTTTGGTATAGAAGCTTCGACATATTAACAGCTGAGGAGGTTGAGTAACAGCCTTTTATTTTGAGTCATTATTAGCAAGCCTTTTTCAGAGGTACTTGCTTTGTAATGCAGTTGAAAAAGGTCATTTCACCATTCTTAATATGACTTTTTTGTAGTCACATTGATCCTAATTACTGACTAAGCAAAATAGAACTATCCTGAGGAAATTAATAAATTCCCCTGCCTACTCAATTGTAAAGTACAAAGGTATCTACCCTCAGTTTCCATAGCTACTCATTGTAAATCAGAAGAGGAGAAAAACAGATGTCATGAAGCACAGTTAGTGTATAATTAGTGATTGTACAGGACCATCATTCATTTCACTTCGGAAAAATTTGTCAGGATATGAGAATATGAAGCCTTTAAATTATTAGAATGAAATAAAGATGTGGCATTTATGACAGAGGAAGACATATAATGTATATATCGCACTTGAAATCTCAGAGCTTGTCTGACTTTTCATATACAGACTCAGCCTTAGCTAGCTGTTCTCAGGAAAGAATACAACTAGCTTCAAACATTTAAGGAGTTCTTCCCAAAACTACTGTTATATCAATTTTAGCTTTCACTTAAAAGCTTGAGGAATCAAATTCCTCCATGTTCCTCGCAAGAAAAACCTGTCCATTCATAAGAACTGCAACCAAAAATCTGAGCCCTCTTCAGCCAGCCATCTCTTGGTCAATGAATGTCCTACCTTCCTGCACCTCTAGATCAGTCTTAATCTCAGACCTTTTCATACAAGGTGATGCATTTTTATGTCAGTCACTCCTCCTCCAGAGTTACCTCACTCACAGTGGTGTTTGGCTGAGCACCAAATTTGGGAACTCCTATGGATTTATCACAGCAGATGCATTCATAGAGCTGTTATTGGGAAATGGGGTCCATGGCAGAGTCCCTTAGCTGGGCCCAAGCTCTCTTGGGCTTCAGTGTTGACTTCATGTGACCTTTGACCTGCAGAAGATGAAGATAGGGAATCTGCCATGAGCCTGATCCTCCTTTGCTTTTTAAGTTAGCCAGAAAACTCCAAAGTGTCCAAGAAGCGATGTGCAGCTTTTTCTGGCCTCTCATTTCTCTTTGGTCACCAGCATGTGCTAGGGAAAATCCCCTTTTCTGCAGATACTTAGCCCAAGTATATTTTGGGGCAGCTTTGGGAAGAGCCAGAGGTCTGGAGAGCAGCAGAGGACGGGCCCTATAGAATGAGGAAGTTTCTCTGTCCATGCTAAGCACCTCATGTAACTTAGTGTGGATTTACTAATAGGGCTAAAAGGGGTTTAATGCCCTCATGCCTTAGTGCCCCTCCCTGCACCCCTACTTGCATGTTGACCTGGCAGCTCCTGCATTCATACCTGCTGGTCCCAGCTCCAGTTTCTTTCTGGATCCTCAAAACTGGGGTTAAACTACAATGCTGAAGTGTCGGGGGAGTGTTTGTGTTGTATCCTGTCCTTCTCACTTCTTTTGGCATGTAACCTGAACCTGACAGGGAGCAAAATACCATGGTGTGGCAGCCAGCCTGGAGGTATGGGCCAGTGCAGGTGTGTTTAGCTCCTCCCTTCATACTAAGGTTAAGCTTTCCCCTATAGCTAAATAGCTGTGTTTCATATTTTAGGCATTGTGAAATCCCTATTGTATGCTATATGGAAAAAAATACGATAAAATACAGATATTTGTTGCAGTACTTCCAGATAAAAATATTACAAAGAAGTTTCTCATCAGTTGTAACCACAACTGATTACAGCCTACAGAATTAACTACTGGTTTGCAGGTTACTGAGTGCTTGTTTTCTCTAACAGTCAGAAGAAATTCAAAACATGCTGATTGAGCGCTAGGATTAGAGAAGACTGGAACAAATTGCTTAATCATAATGACCTGAGCTTCGGAGAATGAAGACTCCTAAAAGAGGCTTAAGCTTTGTATGAGGCTCTGGTCTTGTATCTTTGCAGTCTGAAACATATGCCCAGGCAAATTTGTAGATAGAAAGGATTTACTTTATTCCCTGCCATAGGTAAACCAGCAGATACTGTGGTTCGCACATCAGGGGAATAGCCCTGACACTGTGCAGCTACCAATCACCTACGTTGCTGCAGTACCTTTTCCAGAGGCTGTCAGCTAAATGTGGCCATGCAGGTGTTAACTGGGACCTCTAATGAGGAAATGACAATCAAAAACCCAGCATGACAGAATGTGTTTTGTCAAGTTTGGATGTGTCTCACACCTGTAATTTGGATTGGAATCTTGTTTCTCAAGAAATCTCAAAATTATTTTGGGGCAGCTTTTCAAAGGGTAGCCGAATTAGAGGTGCTTCTGAAATATGTGGTCAAAAGCAAAGGGCAGGATGATGTGAAAATCAGAACTGACATCTTCCTTGTGCATCCAGCTATGTAAGAAATAAGAGGTATTTTTAAAATTCTGTGCATGTGGGAGCTTTGTAGGAAAACTGGTCATAGCAACTGATTTCAGCAAGACACTGAGTTATCTTTAAATCACCTCATTTAACTCTGTAGATTACAGCAAAGACAAAGGAGTAAGTTAATGTTGTGAGAATGCAGGTGGAGAAGATGGGTTAGTGGCTGCATATTCCAAAACGGTGCTACTCTTTACAGATTTTGCTCTTTGCTGCTCTTTAAGTGGATAACAGATGCCGTACCACGTATGTCTTGAAATCAAACACCTGCTGAAATCAGTGAAAGAAATCCCACGATGGAATTAATCAGAAAATCATATCTACAGGCTAGACATCTCCATCTGTAGTAGTCACCTAAGACTATTGCTGTGGTCTGTGGGGAGAAACAGACACTTCAGAATTGTTCATATTATCGAAAGGGGCACATACACATTTGGCCAAATGAATTGTAACTCAGAATACCTATTTTCTCTCCACTGACAAGAGCAGCTAGGCGAGATGCTTAATATGTGCAATATAGATATCTAAATTGAATTTTAACCCCTCTCCCCAACCCCAAATATCTCCAAAGGATGCTGCAAGGCCCAGCATATCTACAAAATAATGTTTAGGCTGGAAGACTGCAACCCTGTGTTTTTCAGAAGAGAAGTAGCAGTGAGAAAAGTTACAACTGCAATAAAGAATTTGCATTTGGAAACATTTTAAATTCTAGGGCACCATCCATAAATACAGAGTCGGTCATTTGGAAAACACAGACTCCTTGTCAAATAATCAACAAGCAGTTAAGTTCTCACAGAAAAGGTAAATATCCTGAAAAAGATGTTTTGAGGCTCTGACAGTACAATGTTTCTCCATTTAATTTAACAGAAAATTATTACAGTGAAGAGAGCAGAAGCACATGGGTTATTGTACTTGCAGTTGTGCTTTCACTTGTTGGTATTATTCTTCTGATCATCATTATTGTGGTTGTCGTACGCTGCTGCTGTCTAAAGAAGAAGGGTAAGTGAACCTTCACAACTGGTCTATACATTACAAAATATTCTAAGTTAGTTATAAATCTAGTTATGTCAGCTCTGGTGTAGTGCAAAGACCTGTGAGCAGAAGTGTGAGCAGACAGATTCTGCTCTTAACCATGACCTGGTTAAGATGCTCCTTACTTTCCTTTTGCTGTTTCTCCTATAAATTGGTTCCGAAGTAATCAGTGGCCCATTAGTTTTGCCATTCACATTAACTACAAGGGGGTAATGTTTTTCAAGAGTATGTTAACTTTCAATGACGTTTAGTTCCTACGCTGGGGTTCTTTGTCGAAGCATACCTTCAGTGCTGTGTGGCTAATTTCCAATTTCCGTGTAAACTGTTCTGCAGGGATGTTGCAGAGTTTTGTAAGAGAGGAGAGATGCTCCTGTGGTAGCTGGAACACAGTGCATGCTCCAAGAGGAGCTCTCTAGTAGGTCACATTTTACTTTCCTGCATTTTAAACTCATTCCCTTTTTTTGTTTTTTTTCTCTCTTCCCCACCACCACCACCACCACCACACCCCCCCCCGCCTCCCCGCCTAGGATCTACGTACCAAAATGAAATAAGGTAAGCTGGATGAGGTGGGAGAATTTTTCCTTTTAACTGAACTCTTGCGGGCTGCTGCAGGATGGTGAGAGGTACGTGCCCGTTTCCATGCCCCACCGCCCGGCATTCCCAGGACGCTTGGGTGCTGCCCTGCTGTGTGACCCTGCCCGTTTCTGTGCAGTATGCAGGGAAGGGGACTGACCTTAGGGGCGAAAAGCGAGGGCCGCAGCTCGCAGCAGGTTGGGAGCTCTGCTCCCTCGATAAACTGGGTGAAAAGAATCAAAATCCTGCAAAGGCTAGCTCTCTGATTCAAAATCCTGCAAAGGCTAGCTCTCTGATTCAGCAAGCACAGAAATTACAAACCGCAGATAGACTCCTACGGAAGCTGACGGGCAAAGCAAACCCTTAAAAACTGGCTATAGCCCCCGGGGTCCACGGCAGGGTGGGTGTCCCGCCCGCCCCAGCCCGGCTGCCCNGGGGAGGGGGTCCCCCCGACCCGCCGGCGAGGAGCCTTGCCGCAAGCTAACTGGGATAGATTGGCGGGCAAATTAGACGGTCTCCCCGGCGCTTTTAAGGTTCGTTAGGCTGATAAAAATTAAATGAATAAATAAAGCTGCCCGGATGATGGGTGTCAACACGTCGTCAAGTGATTATCTGATGGACTTGGGTACAAAGCTGTTGGTGCATTGCTGCACTCAGTTGGAAAATCTTAGAAATCATGAGCTAATGGTTATCAGCATTAAGATCCTGCTTATCGGCGCCACTGAGGCTGTGACAGCAATGTCAGTGAGGTTATTTTTTCGAAGCTTCTAGCAAGCACTGTAAATTCATACTCTGCCTACGCTTGTGGGGCTTTTAACTCCCCACCTCTTAATGAGATTAAAAACATTATGCCGCATTGCCTCGCACTTCAGTATAACCTACCTTCATTAACGGCCTCTTGTGGGGAAATTTTGTGAAGGTCTGTTGACAGATTTCCACTGGTAGAGCACTTTATTGATGCAAAACAAAATAAGGAAATAGGTAAGCACTATATTCTCTTGAGGAAATGATCCTAATTATGCCATGCCATACCAGTAAACTTCCACATGATTTCTTAGTTTATGATGCTAAATTCATCATTTTACCAAGTGCAGCTATATAAATAGGGCAGGACTAGATCAGTAGGGAATAGGAGGCCAAAAGCAGGTACAACTTGCATCCAGGTTTTGCTATAAATAAAGTCCTGCAAAGCCTTTTTTGCTTGGATTCTGACTTGGACCTGCCAAAAGCCTTCCACAAGGGTCAACCCTATAAGGCAAAATCAACTGAAAATGCAGGGAGGCATCTGCCCAGCAGTGGGGACTGGTACAGCCAGGTCCATGTCATTCCCCGGACCCTACCTCTATTACGTGGGTCTGCACAGTGCTTGCCTTCAGACAACCCGAACAGGTCCAGAATAGGGCATAACATTACTTTCCCCCTATGTCTTTGACTCTGGTCTGGGCAAATAGAATTCTATCTTTATGACAGAATGTGTGTTTTTAGATCTCAGTGGTAAAGTTCCTATTTTCCCATTAACTTTAAACACGAGTTGTAGTACTGGCTTCATAAATGTTGCTTACACTTTGAAAGTTAAGCAAATGCTTAAGCAAATACTTAAGCACTGGGATGAGTCCAGGCTCTATGGCTCAGCTTGGACTTAGAAAATCAGTGTTGACAGTTCTGTAAAGTTTTAGCATGTCTAAACAATGACACTGTAATCGCAGGAATTATTTACAATCACTTAAAGATTTTTAGGTTAGGTGGTTTTTTTCTTGGGGGGGAACCTACCTGCAGTAAAAAGAATGATGGTTGTCCAGATTCTGGAAGCTGTGTTGTAGTAGTAGTGACGAAGTGGTGAGACCAAAGATATATTGCTTTGCTTCCCACATTTATTTTTAACTTGGCTGGCTATCTTTCTGTACCTCCCACACTTTTTTTGTAGCAGCTTTTGATTTGGTTACCACACTGAGTTTGTTGAGAACTAAGGATCAGATAAAATAGACAGTACAGTATCATGTAACATGTTGAGGTGGTGCTCCTAAACAATTGCTTTTGTCTTCTAGAACCATGACAGGTTTCTTAGTGGTATCTAACTTGTTTATCTCCTAAAAAAAACACATAGTCATAGCTGGCTTGTCAGATTTATGTGTGCATCAGTAATGCTCATCTGAAGATCTATGGCCCTGAAAGTAATTCCTCCTAAACATAAAAAAGTAAATGCAGCAGTTTCCACAAATATTGCTAACCAAGAATATTTCCCCCTTTCCCTACAAATCCCTGGGTTGTCATAGTCCTGCCATCAATTTGTGCTTGCCACACCAGAAACCTAGGCAAAGATGGACCTGGGACTATCCCAGAGAGGAGTCCATGGTAGGACCAAATGAACAGTAGCATCTCTTCTAGTATAAGAGTTTTGAGTAAAAAGGCAGTTTTTTCTCGCTGTGCAGCTATGCAGGTCACCATTCTGCAAATTCAGAGATGTGTATCTTTAACCAAGGGATTTCTGTCAAGTTCGCTGTGGCTACGCTCACTTGTAAAGTAAATTTCAAAATGAAAGATTAACTTTGGAGTGTACAGACAAATCACTTGGGAGCTAAATGTGGTGATGTGAGATAACAAGCTTTTTTTTTTTGCAATTGAGGGGGGCTCAAATCACAAAAATTATGAGCTGCCATAACTGACCTAGCTGGTGTTTCATTATTGGGCCACTGAATACCCTGTAATTCAGAATTAGAGATCAAAATTAACTTCCTACGAAACCTATGATCTGGAACAGAGTCTTCACTCTTTGAAGATTGCTCACTTTATTTTCCTGCTTTCTGATAACGCAGCTGATGGAAACTTTCTAAACAGAATTTCACAGGTAATACTTCTATGGGAAAAGATTTGTACTAGCTAATTACTTGGAAGGTGCACCTATTTTTTCAGAAGTAAGACATATAATTTTTTCTCATTAGCCTACTACCCAAGAATTCTCATATCATAATGAAGTTCTAATGACAGGCCTTTTTGTTCTAGAAAAGTTTCAGCTGAGAAGAAAAAAGATGGTGATTTGGAAAACAGGCAAAGGCATGGCAGCGAAAATCAGGGATACATTCCAGAGGAACTGTGGAACACAGAACAAATCCCAAGTGAGTCTAAGCTGGTGAATCAAATCTTTTCAAACTGCTTCTCAACATAGGCATTTTGGACAACATGTTAAGCAATTACAGTACAAGATTTCACAATACTTTTTGAAGGACTTGTGCTTGGCCTGAACCTCTTCAGAACATCTTGGATTTTCTAGAGTATGGTCCTTCAAAAGTATTAAGAAAACATCAAAGTTCTTTGCAGTTGAATTTGGTTTTAGTCCTGGGTTTGTTTTTTTAAATGCTTTGTTCTTCCAAATATCTTCTGGGGCCAGAGGTGGGAGTACTGGATTCCCATACAATAGTCAATTTAAGCAATATTTTGCAGTTGGTCTGTAAAAACAAAAAAATCCACCACCACCACCAAAAAGGAACAAAAAAAAAAAAAAAAAAAGAAGGAAAGAAAAAAAGGCAGTTAGTGAACTATGATTTTACTGATAAATGACTCAGGCATTATAAATTCTAGTCCTTAAGCACAAAGACTCTTCAAAAGCAAATGTAAATCTCCACCAAATTGTTACCCACCACTTGCATTTACAAGCACATTATTATCAAAACGTTTAATCAAACACTTAATGACATAAAATTATTGTGCAGAGTCTATAATCCAGGCATACATCCTTTTCTCTCTAACAAATTGGGAAGAAAATAGTGCAGTGAAAAGATTTCAAGAGCATGTGGTATCGTAAAATGTAGCAGTTATAAAAATTAAAAGGAAAACTATGTAAACCTGGACAAATTGATTCTACTGGGTCCTAGATGGGCTTCTTTCATATTTGTTAGTGTGCTGAGTTGATCTTGTCTGGCCACCAAGTGCTCACCAAGTCGTTCTATAATTCCCCCTTCTCAACAGGACAGGGGAAGAAAATAAGATGGAAAAGCTCGTGGGTCAAGATAAGGAGGGGGAGATCACTCACCAGTTCCTGTCACAGGCAAAGCAGACTCCACTTGGGGAAGATTAATTTAATTTATTGCCAATTAATAACAGAGTAGGATGTTGAGAAAGAAAAACAAAACTAAAAACATCTTCCCTCCCCCCCTGCCCCGACTTCTTCCAAGGCTCAACTTCCCTCCTAGCTCATTTACCTCCTCCCCACAAGCAGCACAGGGGGATGGGGAATGGGGGCTGTTGTCAGTCCATAACACATCATCTCTGCCGCTCATTCCTCCTCACACTCTTCCCCTGCTCCAGCATGAGTTCTTCCCCCAGGATGAAGTCCTTCACAAACTTCTCCAATGTGGGTCCTTCCCACAGGCTGCAGTTCTTCAAGAACTGCTTAAGTATGGGTCTTTTCCATGGTACAGTCTTTCAGGAATGGAGTGCTCCAGTGCGGGTCCCCCATGGGGTCACAGTTCCTACCAGGAACCTGCTCCAGTGTGGGCTCTCCACAGTCTGTATCTTCCCTCAGGGCACATCCACCTGCTCCGGCGTAGGGTCCTCCACAGGCTGCAGGTGGATATCTGCTCCACTGTGGACCTTCATGGGCTGCAGGGGGACAGCCTGCCTCACCAGGGTCTTCACTATGGGCTGCAGGGGAATCTCTGCTCTGGCACCTGGAGCACCTCCTCCTCCTCCTCCTTCACTGACCTGGGTGTCTGCAGGGTTGTTTCTCTCATGTATTCTCACTCCTCTTTCCCAGCTCCTGTTGTGCAGCGTTTATTACCCTTTCTTAAACATGTTATCACAGAGGTGCCACCAGTGTTGCTGATGGGCTCAGCTTTGGCCAGCAGCAGGACCATCCTGGAGCTGGCTGGAACTGCCTTTGTCCGACATGGGGGCAGCTCCTGGTGTCTCCTCACAGAAGTCACACCTGCAGGCTTTCCCCCCACTACAAAAACCTTGCCATGTTAGCCCAACAAGTTAGCTAGAGTTTGGCTCACAATATTAAATCATATTTAGCTGTATGCCTGAATGGCTTGTGGTTCACGCCATGATGGACACCAAATAATGGTAACTTTGTATATTCTTGTTACAGGAATTTCCTCTCTTCCCCCAATGTCTTCAAAGTTCAGTGTCCCTGCTGCAGATTTGCATAACAGTTCTGTACCAGAGGTAATTGTAATGCTGATAGCTAGACCTTTTTTTCACACAGTGTGTATCATACTACATTCAAACATAGATTTTGGGTGGAGGTAGACATTTATAAGTCAATTGCAGCTGTAATTGGGTAAGTGGAATGTCCTTCAGCATTCCTGAATGTTTGATTTATAAGGATAAGTGCCCTGGGTATTAGCCTTGGGTTTAGATTGATTGGGGGGCGGGGGGGGGGAGGGGAGGGAGGAACAACCACCCCTGATATTTAGAAGAAATGTCCAATAAAGATTTTGTCATATATGTTCCCCTCAGCACTCTGCTACATCTTCCTCCCCACCTCCCAGGCTAAAGTTACAAAGTCACAGATTTCTCCTCATAGAATTGTAGAATATCTCAAGTTGGAAGGGACCCATAAGGATCACCGAGTCCAACCCTCTGCTCCTTGCAGGACTACCTAAAACTAAACCATCTGACCAAGAGCAACATCCAGATGCTCCTTGAACTCTGGCAGGCATTTGTCAGTGTCTGCTCTTTCCTTTCCATTGCTTTTGATATCTTTCCTCCTCCAAATGTCATCTAGGCCTTTCTGCTGGCCATCATGGGGGGTAGCCCTGGCTGGGACAGACTTCCCATAGGTAAAGCCAATTGTCTTTTCATCATTTCTGGCATTAAAAAGTCTCCTCCTCTCTCTCCACAAGCCCACTTACTACAATAAATTCATACTTTCAGCCTTGCCAGCCAGAGTAACTCTGGCTTGGCTTTTGAGAATTCAACTCTGTGTACATTATACATTAAACCTTTATAATGTGGAGGTTTGCTTTACTCTGGGCACGTAATAGTTCTGAACAGCTGTTATATAGGTGTCTTTGCCAAAGTGGAGGTCTGCAATGTTTTTGTTGCTCTCCCCAGTTGCCAGGCTGGAGGAGATGTGGATATAAGATGGAGGCACTGTTGAAGGTGAAGTTTGAGGTTCCTTTGCAAACAAAATCCAGTGCAGACACAGTAAATAAATGTGCATTTTCTCTGGATCCTTTCTTGATTGTATTTTCCAATTACACTTGCACGTTGCAGAAGTTGCTTCAGTCAGGAACTTGACACTGATCTTAGAGACCTTTGGTATCTCAGCTGAAAATGATGGAAGGGAAAGCACGCAGCTAACACCCAGGCCACCCTAGAACTTTGCCCCTTTCCATGTGGCTAACATGTAAAGAGGTAGAGTTCAGTGTTTATTCCTCTACTTGTTCTGTTCTCAGCTACCTCCATTCCGAATGGTGGTGCTGGGCTCTCTTAGCTTCTAGCACAACAGCAACATGGATCTTAATTTATGCCATATATTTGTAAAATACATTTAGCACCTCCATGATGGTTTTTGCCAATATTCTCTTGGGAATGTGCAGTGATGTGGTACCGAGTTCCCTCCTCAACACAGTGATAACTCATTTATTTTTGAAGAGCTGTTTCAACATGTACAATGCAGAAATCTGTCTTGGGATGACATAGCATATAAATCATAGCAGAGTGAGTCTAGTTCTTTTGGCACACAATGTAATTTAGGAAGTACTCAATCAATGATTAAAACAATGATCAAAATAATAACAGTAAAAATAATAGCAATGATACTGATGTATTTGTGGCTGGTAGTTATTATGTTTGACATTAATTACTTGTCAAACAAAATACTGTTAAAGAAAAGCTGAAAAGCATGTACAAAACAGCTGAGGGTTCAGTGTGAATCTATAACTCTGAGCAACAGTTTCAGACAGTGTTCAATATGCTTATGAACAGAATTATAAGGCACTGGTTATGTTTACATGCACAAGGCATGTGACACATTATGGTCTGCTCTGAGAAACAAAAGAGCTTGTTCTGAGGAGCTTGTATCCGCCCTATACACATTTCAAGGGGACGCAGTAACTTCAGTTAGCTGTAGCTGTTTCCCAGTGACTGGGTGCTCATTGATGGTTGATGTGCACTGGTTGTACGCTGGGGGGCCATTAAGCCATTTGGTGTCATCTGAAAGGTATCCAGTTTGGGTGCTCTCACACAGCTGAACAGTGAGAATGATAGTGTTGTGAGTGGGGACCATCATGAGACTGGATTCATAAACGTTGGATTTATGATCCTGATTCAAACAAACATGAATGTAGGTGCAGCCCTCCATGTCAAATGCTAGATTAGATGGCCTAGGAGGTCCCTTGCAGACCAGTGGCTAGGGAAACATTGAAATCCATCACAGGCACACAGAATAAAGTTGAACTTTAAAGTTGTCCCCAGACAATATTTGGTGCAAGTCTGTTACAGTGGCTTCTAGCTGCATCAGTAAACGCACACACGTTTTTGAAAAATATCGAGATAATCTAGAGGTGGAAATTATTTATAACTGTTTTCCATATGTTGGAGGAATATTTAGCAATCTAAAAATGGCTTGTGAAGATAAACCATTTCTCACAGGGCTTCTCAGTATATTTTGATGGTCCTATCTTGTATATGCAGGAACTGATAAAGGTTTATGAAGGTTTACCTTAACCTGTGGCTTTGCAGTCTGTGACTTAAGTTTATGGCGTTACATGCAAACATAGTAAAACATTTCCCAGGCAAAAAAAGTGTTTTTCTTTTACATCCATAACCTTCCCTGTTAACTACATAGTAGAGGTTTTCTAACAAAAAGTGTTACTGGATGCATTCTGGTAAAGTTCAATCACCGCTGTTGCTGATCTATTGCATAGTAAACATTGTGGTGCTCTTTCATTGTATTTCTTGTCAAGTAGGAGAAATCATATGGCAAGCCATTTAACTGTTTGCTGATTAGTGCTGAATCAAACAATTTCTTCAGAAACCACCTGCTTTCCTGGCACTGCATTTTCTAAGCACAGAAAGTTGTGTTTCTCAGTTGGCTTTCCCTGCCTGGATACTGGAAACATTCCAAAAGGTTTTTAATCTTTATTCTTCTGGACTTTCTAATGAGAAATAGGGTCTAAACCCCCAGGAGGAATAGAAGCTATCCAGAGAATTTCTTCCATAGTGAAGAAGGTCATAAAGGGGTGAACTCCAGCAAATTGCCTCTCTCTCCCTGGATAATCAAGAAAAATGAGCAAACATTCTTGCAGTACTTCTATGGAGGTCAAGAAGAAGGATTTGAAGAACCTAAGACCTCCCTCAGGAGCTGGGTGGGAGAGAACAAGGAGCCCATCTGCTGATAGAAAGAGTCACCGAGACTGAAGACCTAAAGCCTTGTCTCTCTACCTCTGCAAGGTGAAAGAAGTTAAGATTTCTCTGATTGGCTTCCTTGTCACCTTATGGGATCAGGATTCAACACAGCAACAAGGCTAGAAGATAGGTCCATACGGGCAAAGTTTGAACAGAGAGTTTTAAAATTAAAAGAAGCTCATGGTTGTTGGGACAAGATGAAAAGCAGGGTAATCACAGTGAATGAAGATTTTTCAAGTTAGCATTTTGACTGGACAGAGGTGATTGTACCTGCTGCACAGCCCATTCCTCCCACTCCCAGGAGGAAACTGGATGGAAAGTTTCAGCACAGGTCAGAGGCATTAGGCAGTCTCCCTGCATCTCTGAGGGCATCAGCTTCAAATTTGATCCCTTCTGTTCCATATGTAAAAAGTTATAATTTTAAATTATTTGAGAGATTAAGGGAGACTTTGTGTCACAGGTTTTGTTTCCTGAGAAGTCCTTGCCCATGGACCCAACCAGGTACAAAGCCTGAAATACCTGGTGGGTCTCACTGTAAAAGGTGACAACAGAAAATCACTGAGGTCAGCTATTGGCCATTCAAACTCTTTGAATCAGAAACTAATGCAAAATGTTCACAGAAGATAAATGTTGCCCAGCAATTGCACTGATCAATTCACAACATGAACAAAAGATTTGGCAAATCATCTTAGGGAAAAGTAATACCTCAGTGAAGAAGAAGGGGAAAAAAAAGGTGTGCAAGAATATTGAACTAAATTATTGAGCTGAAGAAAAAATTACCAGCCAGGAGGAGGAAGAGGAGGCCAGGAGCATCAGTCAGGGGTGCTGGAAGGTCTTCTTTCTGATTACATTAGCCTAGAAGAGGTCAAGTGGAGAGTAGAGTTACAGGCTTCTGTTTAATTGCGTATTTTGTTACTGTCAGCAATGGGAGGAGAGTGATTCTTGCTCCTAGTCCCAGGGCTGAGCTGCAGGCCAAACGAGTGTTAGGGTCCAAGGTCCCATCTGAGGGGCTGTTTCTCGTGCCCTGACCGATTGCACAGAGCTCCTTCAAAACCCAAGTGCGATGAGCCCTTACCTTGGCTCTAGGAGATTTTGGGGCAGTCCCACAGTTGGTTTTGGCTTGAACAAAGGACACATGGGCCAGTTCTACCAGGTCCTGAGTGCCACCTCCAAGGAACTGCATTTTTTCAAGTCCCACTGGTACAAAAGGAGCTCTAAGGACTCAGCATCCTGCAGGACTGGACAGTCTCCTACACAAGTCTCATAATTAGCCCATTTAATATGCCATAAATGTCTCTGTGATAAATCAGAAGACCATTTCATAAGAGGGAGTAAGTGCTCATTTACAGTGGACCAGATTAATCTCTGGTGTAATTCAGCTGACTTCAGTGCAGCTACAGTACGCTTGCACTTGCCACCACAGCCACACTCCTCCTCTCCAGTCCAGAGTGAGTCATGGCTCTGTTAATGGGGAAGGATCTATTTTTCTTCTTAACTACTCCAAATGACACTCTATAAACTGGAAATATTATTTAGTTGTGGTTGTGGTTTTATACTGGGAAGGAAATGAAAGATGAATTGTAGCTCCATTTATTGCACTGTATATAACTGCTCTGACTGAGGATTGTTTGAAAAGAAAAATTAAGCTATCAAAATCAAATTAAAAGGTCAATAAAACAGAAATATAAACCAATGACAGCAAATAATTTTAACCCTACTGATGAAATGTGCTATAGAGTATGTCATGTTATGATATTCATTGGTCAGCATATCTTGATTAAGAGAGTAATAAATATTGATGATACAGATATAGAAATGGCAGATGCTGTTTATAGTATAATTTTCCCAAGTGCCTGTGGAAGAAGGGGAGGAGTGAAGTTATGTGGGTGGGATTAACCCACAAAGAAATGAGAAGGAATTTCCAGGCTGTATGTCTATTGAAGGAGAGGGAAATGTGCTGAGTGTTTGAAAAGTTGACAGGATGGAACTGGTTTGCTATTTGAAGCAATAGTGTATCTGAGTTACTTTGAGGGCATCCAGAACTTTGGGGCAGGTGTTTTCCTGTAAATGAAGTGAATTTGCAATAAGAATTAAAAACTGAGGGCAGGGGGGGAAATAACCTTCAGAAGCAGAAAGCTGTGCTTCCCTGATTTTTTGTTCTAACAGTTAGCCAAATGTGTGATGCATGCAGACACATTTGGAAGTACTCCTACCACATTAATTTCAGCAATTTGTTCTAATGCAGTTAGACTTGGATTTTTTTTGGCTGGCTAATAGCAGGCAAAGCCTTCAGTTTATCACACATTTCCACAGCGTCAGTGTCTGAGGAGCTGCCATCTGTCAAATCAATTTAAAGATCAGAGCCCTGTTTCATAATGCCAGATGTGTGTTCATCATTCATATCACTGATGTCATACGGGTTGCAAAAATGACTACAACATGCTTGTAATAGCGAAGTCCTTCTTTCATTGACTGAAGATCAGTATTCAAAACATCACTGAGGGATTCAACCCTGAAATCAGCTGATACACACACTCATTTTACCTTCTGATTCATCCATGTATTGCTAGCTCTTTTTTGTCTGGCTGAAGAGCTGGAAGAGATGGAAAGGTTTGGGCATCTCTTTCCCCAACCAACTAACCAAACTATGCAAAGCTTTTCCCAGTATAAAATTCCCTTTATAGTAATCCCTATAAAAAGGCATCCAGGGCAGATAAGTCAACAGGCAGGCTTTGAAACATGCTTGTGAAATATCTATGGTTAACCGGATGCCAAGCTGACAGTACAAAGAGATTTCAAAATGTGTAAAAGAAATGCTGACAATATTGCATCCTTACTGATAGAGGGGACTTAGAAACTCACTCCTGTAATGCTGGGCTGTGCAGTGAACCACTAGAGCTGCCTTTTTTCCCTTCGATGTAGGATGTAATGAATAATGAAACCATTTTTTCTCAGACTTGGACTGACAGGACTAGTAGAGCACTGAATTAATCTGAAGAAGAAACAACTTTGAAATCAAAACCAAGCAGAGGCTCTAGCAACTGTAGGCTATCAGGGTCTAAATATGAAATGGTTGTTGTGGTCCTACTCCTCTGCATTTTGTATTTGTAATGTGTTGTATGAGATATTCCACAGAATCAGAAAATGAGTTTTAGGTCACTGAGCAGCAGCCAGCAGCCTCCATTTCAGCGAAGTTATATCCAGGGAACTATAACATCAGTGAGGCAATGCTACTTCAGAGAAACCTCCACAGAAAATGGGCCAGTACACAGCGTGTGTTGATTGAAATTAATGACATTATTTGTTAATTGATATCAGAGCACAGTGAAAGTAAAATACAAGTAAACCAGAACATTTGCTCTAAAGCAAATAACAATGAAAGATGCAGCCAGGCAGAGACGAGCCATCATGGGCACAGTCCCCTCCCCAGGAGCAAACTCGCTGCTCAGTTCCTCCTTTGGTGGTGAGGAGAAATGGCATGTCAAGGCAGGGACTGGATGGCTCATCCTCGCAGATGAGGTTTTCAAAGCAAAAGAGGCATGCTTGGGTTACATTTTCCCTAGTGCTGTCAGGGAAGAATCCAGCTGGTGCAAGTCCTCTGACTCCCTCCTATTCAAAATCACATGCAAACCAAAATCTTCTGTAGTATTGCCAACTAATGGCCATAAACACTGCCTCTTTCAGCAACACTACTTGATGAACTTTCTGATTAATGTCTTTTTTCCTTTAGTAAATCTGGGTGTAATACAGTATTTTTGTGCAACACGTTCTGGGAAATATCCCCACTCCAGTATTTTGATAAACATGGGATTCAAGTAATGCCATATTTCAGGAAGTTTCAGAGGCAGTGTTCAATTAGGTGCTTTTGGACTCCCCTGAAGTTTTCTGGTTACTCAGTATGCTAACTAGTTCAGCATACTTTATACTCAAAGGATGGTCCACGGTATCTGGGAATACTTGCTTTCCACAAACATAACACTTGCCTTCAGCTTTTTTCAGATTTTTTTTTTTTTTCCATTCTACTTGTAAATTTGTTATTTTTGGGGGGAGCAGTAGTAGAGAGCTTCAAAAAACCCCTGTCCTAGTGAGAAAGCCTGACATAACAGACCTGTAATTGATCAATCAGGAAATACCAAATAACTGTTGTGCCATAAATGGAGCAAATCTCATCATATATTAATCTCCAGGGTAACATAGACCAGAGGAAACTTCTGATGTGCTCTGGAAATGAATGAGTGATGTCTCTATTGAGCACAAGTAAAGGTCTTTGGTCTGAACTGCAAGAAATTAAGTGCAGCAGAGAGATCTTGGAAAAGGTCTCTTGAGCAGAGACAAGCAATCCTGTTACTTCCCAGAGTGCCTCTCCTCTCTGCAGAAATNTGTGTAAAAGAGAAGGCAGCTGTCTTATGAAATGTTTCTAGGATAGTTATATTTATCCCATGGTTTTCCTTGAGGGGCTGGGACTCATTAAATACCAGAGACATGTTGTCCACATTTGTTATCTAACATTTTCCTCTATGGCTTACTCAATAATGTATATGTACCAAATGTATTATTTAAGATGTTTAATACTGGAAGAATACCAAGGCAATACAGACTGTACATGACTAATGTTCCAGAAACAAACCACAAGAATCCATAGTTAGGAACCAGCTTCGGCTTGATAAAAAATTCCACTGGGAAGAACAGTGGCATTTCCATTAATTTCCAAGGGCTTGAGGCCAGGTGGGGAAGTTGCAAGGAACAGTAGCCAGCAGACAGCATCTACCTGGAGGTAGATAAAACCAACATGGGGGCTGGCTGCAGCAAACCATTCAACTGTAGTGTTTCATTTAGGAAGCTCTGTGAAGGTGCATGTTTATAACTTCAGAAGAAATTTTCATTCCTTAGAGCTACTTTGTAATTATCTATGTGAAGTCTCACTACCATATTTAAATATCCAAAGTGTACATTTCTTGGGTGCTTTTGAGAATGAATTTTTCTTTGTCATTTCCTCTGCAATGATATTTTGTAAAAGCGGGTCAGTAATTAGGACTGGAAATCCACTGCACTGATTTCAAATGAGGATAGGGTTTTCCAAGCTGCTGTGCATTTGCCCTGCACTGATCCCACTGGGGTCAGTTTGAAAACAGGCTCCTGTTGGTGGAGGTGGAATCACGCCAGTCATGGGAACTTTAAAAAAAAGCCTGCCTTGAATAAACTCTGAGATGTTGAGAGTGGTATTTCAGATACATGAAATACCAGTGTGCTTATTGTTGCAACTTCTAATGTATTTGGAAAGCAGTGACAGATGTTAAGTTTTTCCTACAGCTTAACAGGTTGTTTCTTCAAGAGAACCAGAGGAGAAACGCCCAACATAGTGTTTTGCTTAAAAGAATACAGACTGCAGAGTCCACAAGAAGTTCTCAGGTAGCATAAGACCAGTTGATGAATTCCCAGAACTGCCATCAATGTGTTGGATGTGAAGTTTTTTTGTTCTGCTGTTCATCCTTTCCTTTGTATTTAGATTTTGAGTGGGTTGCTGGTGGTAGATTTCATTTTGGTATAATGCTTTGGGGTGAGGGTTTGGAAAGTAAACTCCTGAGGACCTTTGTGGGACTGCTTTTCTAGGAATTCTTTTAGTTCTATAACTGCTTTTACTCTCCCATAGGTGCAACCTCAAAGATGTACTGATAATCCGATCAGCCCAAAGAAAATTAGAAATGTGACACTTGTTTAAGATGTACTTCTCCAGGAAGTTTCTCTATCAATTGCATTTTGCACATTTGGATGGCTTCCTGCAACAGAGAATGGTTAACACCGGTTGTCTTGGTTTAAGCTATAAGTTATTTTTCTTTTTTTCCTCATGTGATGAAATAAAATTGCAACCTTTATAATGTAGCATATGATATCTCAGCAAAATAATGGACATAAATGACAGTCTTAACTTGAGAGACAATGAATTTGATGGGGCTCTGCAAGAACAAGAATCCATGCTTTGGTTCCCAAGGAAATCAGCAAAACTCCTATCAGAAAGAAATGCTAGGTTATCCACAGCAAGATCGAGGACTGGAACTGCAAGAGATTTATTAGTTCAGAAGAAATGGTTAACAATATTACTGGTTAATACAATATCCACTGCTTTTTTAATGTACTTTATGTACAGCTGATCATCTTGGGCTTATAGATCAACAACATATTTTAATTTCTGTTCTGTAATAAAATCAAGGGAAGTTTTCATGAGGGCTGTTTCAAAATTTCTAACAAAACTGTCTTTGGATCAGAAATGAATTTGTTTCATTTCAATACATTCTTTTGTTAAAGGTATTTGGATTAAATCCAATGTTCCAGTTTTAAATAAAAACATTTATCACCCACATGCCAAAAAAGTCCTATTTTGATTGAAATGCAAAAATCTTAAGCTGAAAAATGTGGATTTGAATCTTCTGACTTTTGAGAGTTTTTGCTTGAATGCTTTATGTCTCTGTTCTACTTGTGGGCCATGTTTGGCAGCCAAATGACTTGGGTCACAGCAAAGGGTGGCTGCTGGTATTCATGCTGGGCCTTGTTGCTTCTTCAGGGATAGAGTTGATAATGACCATGGGAAACGTACTTTAGCTAGGCAACCTTGTCAGTAGAACAGATCTGGCACATGGACCTTGTATGTACCTTCGCAATCTAAAAATTATGATTTCTAGCTGAAATGTTTTGTCTTAAGTTTTTTATTTCATAATAAAAAGTTCAAGCTTATTATTTTTTTACAAAAAGGCAAACTTCTTCCAGAAAAAACAAGTTATTTTCAGTGTACTCATCTTTCTACCCACTCAAAGCATTCTGAATTATGCAGTGTTTTGCATGTTAATCTTTTGTATGAACCAATGCAGGTGCTCTTTGAGTGCTGAAAGAAGTCACCACACAGAATTACTTACAGTGATAATCTGTGCAACAAAAATAAGAAATTTGAAACCTGATCTCAGGAAAAAGTTGGTTTGCATGTTTAGCATTTGGCATCTCATTAAATTGTGACCGATTTTGCACTGCTAGTTGTATTTTCAGTCAGTCTGTCAGAACAAGTGCTGAGACCAATTCACGGTCTGCCATGTGCCATTGTATACAAAGCTGTTTCAAATTCTCACCATCTTTCTGTCTTGTTTGGTGAAGGAGGAGCTTTGAAATGCATTCCCATCAAATGCAATTGTACCAACAGCATGGTACGTAAACAGCTATAGTGTTATACAGAGAAAACACGAGCAATTTACATTGTGGAATATCTGGGTTTTTTTACTTGAAATAACTATGCACTGAGAGAAATATCTACCTTATTCTGATACAAGTATTGCTATTGCTGATATCTCTTGGTTGCTACTGTAGCTTAAAGCAATCTAAACACAAACAAAAATCCACTTTATTAGAGGAATGTCCATTGCATGAGAGAGATGGGCCCAGGGTAACACCAGCCCATGAGTCAGAGATAAAAACCATGGACCTTTGGCTTTATGTGCACATGCCTGGTTAGCAAGCCTTCTGGTTGTCAGAAAAGTAACCCTGCAGTACAAAAATGAGAACTGCATGGAGGCAGTAGCTTCCCAGCAAAAAAATGTTGATTCATTAGAATGTATTTTGAAAAGGAATCAAATTATACTGTGTTGTGCTGGCGCGGCGGAGGAACACGCTGGGTCGACTCAGTGTGAGCGATAAAGTGTAGTTCACTTTATTAGCCCGAATAGCGCTTATTTATACAGTTTAGGTTAACACGAGTTAACTTCTGATTGGTTTAAGCAACTAGATACACACAGGTTAACTCCTGATTGGTTTAAGCAACTAGATACACACGGGTTAACTCCTGATTGGTTTAAGCAACTAGATACACACGGGTTAACTTCTGGTTGGTTTATGATACTCTTCAAGGTCGCAGTGTCCTTGCTGTTTTACTGTTATCAGCCTGACTTACAGTTTCAGCTCGGACTCGCGGCCTAGTCTTGCTACTTATACTAAGTTCAGAACAGGCTCTGCTCGTACAACTGTTCTGTGGATTCATATCCTTGCTCTCTGAGCCATTCTCCAACAGTGTTGTTTATCTCAAAGCCCTTGATTTCAAGCTTAGCTTCTATATTATTTGGTATCATACTAAAGCAGCCAACCTAGAACTGAGGAAAACCTTTTCTCCAATTCATCTATATCCTTCCACATTAATCAAAACATTGTTCTGTTGAGGCCATGGGGAAGAGGACACATGCTCTGAGCCAGCTCTGAGCCTCCTGTGTCAGCAATCTGGTGCCTTCCACGCTGGGAAGTCCTCACTGAGATTTCCACGTGGTGCTACCCGGTGCTTGAGGCTCTTCAGAGGACACCAGCAGTGCTGCCCAAATTGTTTTTCAGGCTGTGGCTGGGCAAAAGCACCTCCCAGCACTGCTGTTGAATGAATGGGCTGATGTGAGACCCCTAATCTGGGAAGCGTGTGGGAGCCCCCCCTTTCCTGCTGGGAGCTCCAAGCTGTTGCAGTCAGACATCAGGGGAGTGCAGTCAGGTCACCCTCCAGCTGTGCATCTCGCCTGGGAGCTGGAAAGTGCTCCAGTGTGCCACACTTACCCTGGGGGACCACTTGCCAGCAGATGATTGCCAGCGGACAACACACAGCAGCAACAGGAATTACACCCCACTGACTGCACATCCCACTGGCTCCAACAAACGAAGGTTTTTCACACAAACAGGTGCCACAACCATGGAAACATGCACATTAACCAGAGTCTGGAGCTATTTTCCTTCCTGCCAGCTACAAGAATGCATCCTACACAGCTATGGTATACTCTTAACAGCATTAGCATAAGGTTAAAAGTTCTTATGGTGTCCTTGAAATTTATAGTTAAGGGCATCTGTAAGCTTCCAGATTTGTTTTCTTCAGGTACGTTATACAGCCTGTATATCATTTCCAGTACTAGCTGTTACTTATGTTTGCACATAGAGCTCCACAAACAACAATACATAAAATACAGAGACAATTTTTAGCACACAGGGAATATAAAATATGCAGGCACTTTCAGAAGACACAGTAGACTAAAAATATTGAATTTCAGGCACTTTATGGAGACACCAATCTTTTGCACACATGCATATTGATTTATAATTATGACTTGAGGGACATTTTAGTAATCTAGAAGTATCTAGTTTCTTGCTACTCACAGACTGTGCACAGTCTGATAGTATAAAACCCTTCCATGTTTCCTTACAAAACATTCTGATTTGAATTCCATGCATATATGTGCAGGCAAAATTCATTGGAGATAAACAGTATTTCATTCTACAGTAAGGTTTCCCAAAGTTGTCTCACCAGTTGTTTTTTTTTTTTTTTTATTTCACAGAAAAAATCAGGTTACCTTTAATACAATGCTACTTAAAAATAACACTGGGTTCACGTGGAGGTTTCTTTTTACAATAAAAAAGCACCTCAGGTTTGTGGGGGCTGAGCAGAATCAACAGGTGAACTCTTACTGAAGGGTGCTCACAATATTGACTAAAGATTTGATTTCTTATTGATTTGATTGAATAGAACTTCTGTTTTCAATATCTCTTTGGTAGAATGTATATTATGTGGTGTTGTTAACCTAAAATATACCATTCTCAAGTATTTGGGCCTCCCAGTGACAGAGATGGGAACTCTTTGATTACTGGCCTCACTATCTCTTTCCTCAAAAGGATCCTGCATGACACAGGAACGACACAGTTTCCTACAAGCTTCCCCAGCAGAAGCTCCTGGAAAACCAAAGGATGGTCCCCTCAGTGTTGCAGATAACTCATCTTATTAACCTTCCCTCTCCATCCAAATAGACCTTACCTGTCTAAAATGGGGCCCACCCCCAAATCTCCCTCCCTGAATTTCTGTAAATCTCACACCCACATTCCCAGAAATACAATAAAATTAATCCAGTGGCCTCACGGTAACTGTGTAAGTAAAATTAAGCAATCAGTATAAACCAAAATTGTCTGATATGGTCAAACTATAATAAAGAATAAACCCCTAGTTGCCAATAGGAAAACACTGCTCCCAAAACACCTTTGTCATCTTAGTATTCTTTTTCTGAACAACCTCCAAAACCCCTTCTAAAGATGAGGTTGAGAATTGAAATTCATAAAGCCACTTGATATGGAGGAACACGCTCTCAGTAGATGCGACTTTTATGATTAGATTCTCCTCCTACTCACCACGATCGACTCTTGTTCCCCAGGCTATAAACTATCTGTCTCTTCTTCCCCCTAGGTGACAAGCAGCTTCGTTTAACTTTAACTTTCTGTCTCTCACTTTCCTCCCTCTTTACCATCCTTTCTTTTCCACAGCTACCAAATATCTTTTCTTTAAACAAAGGCCTAATTGATACATACCTAATTAACATCTGAGCATTTGTTCTCGGCTTGTATCGAGCCCTGAAAATTGCTGCTTCTATTTAAGACCTGGATAAGGGCTTGCATACCTGAAAGTTTGCCTAATATTTCCAGCAATACCAGCTGATCCAATAAAGCATACTACCTCTACCTGGAAACTTTCTCCGGCCTATGCACACACACCGATGGCTGTGTATTTCCACCATCCCATCCACTGGGACTCCAGGAGGACACTATGCAAATCTCAACTGACCTTCCTGAACTGCCGTTGGGAAAAATTGGAGAAAGAAAGAGAAGCCATGTCGGGTCCACACTAACGTGTCTGCAGCAAGCCTCCTCAGCCAGTGGAAAAACTAGCTGCGTTGTTGTGAGGGTGGGATTTGAGAGGAGTGCTCTGCATTGCTGCAGCCTGTAGCTCTGAATGAGGTTCCTGCCCTTCTGCCCTGGGGAATTGAGTTTTCTCTTACCCATTCCTCACTCTGCTCTCTCTTCTTTGGGAGGTGCAGGTTGGTAACAACTGCTTTACGTTATCCTAGAAATCATGGATTATTTATGCTAGATTAGCACAGATAGTTATTTAAATGAATATGGATTATTTGCTGGCTCAGAGGAATATTGCAATAGGCTATTCCTTTTCAGCTCAGAGAATTAATGGCTGGGAGCTTCCAGTGTAATTTGGCATTAGCTCTCATAGCAGAGCTCACGTCACACAGATGTTATTTAGATTGTTTATTTTCTACTGTGGTGTGATCACTCCCTCAAATGAGGCTTACACTAAGTGCTTTTTTAAAAAATCATGTTCTAGCAAAACCCTCTGTTTGTTTTTGTTTTGGGGAAAGAATGCCACGATCCAGGGAAAACAATACTAAGATGTTTTTATTAGAGAAGCCAACCAGATCCATCTCAGCTCCGCTTCCACGTCATTAGCTTCCTGTCACAAAAAGCCCAGGGACTGCTGTGACCTTGGATCAGCTCATCTCTGCTATTGATCCCCTTAGTCCCAATGACTTTCCAGTCAGATACTGATGCTGTGGTCCCAGCTCCGCTCACTTGGACCATGTGTTCATGCACCCTGGGTCTCTCTGCTGCAAACACCAGTGTTGCTACCACCTATTTTAAACCTGCTGTGAAAGGACAAAGGGAGACCCGTGGGCCGGGCCTCCTGCCCATGGCTGACAGTCTTTCAGAGACGGTGGCAGACTGTATTTTTCTTTCCCAGCTGAGTAAGGATTCACAGGGTGCTACAAGCTGCCAGATGCTGGGACCCTTCAGAGACACATAGTTGCATTTAGATGTTACCCTACTGTGCTTCCAAAGGACAGGCAACGAATCCCCCTTGATGAGGCAATACATTTATTTGGTTTCACTACAGAGCCATACAATTTGTTAAAAAGAACACTATGCCATTTAGGTTTGCCTCAGCACTTCTCTTGCATGTTGCAGCACCTATGCAGAAGCCAGTAATCTTCATGATGATTGCTGGTCCACACTGAGAGAGTGGTGGGGCAGCAATTCCTGCTTGAAAATTAGCCTTATGTACTCTGAATTGTGTTATTTTTCGGTATAGAGCAGTTAGACATACTCAAACTATGCAAAACAGAGACTGTTTAAAATACAAGAAAATTTAGCAGCCATTTTTGTGGAGATCTGTGTCTTGGAAATGTGCAAGGCTGCTCCCTGTTCCTCTAAAGACATCTACATTAAGATCTACATTATCAGCCTAGCCCTTTGATGCTGCTGGTGAGGAGGCAGTACCTCAACCTGAGCTCAGAAACAGCTTTAAATTTGATCACTGCTTCATAGTCTCCATTTGTGAAATAAACAACTCAAAGAGGACAAAGAGAGATATAGTATCTATGCTGAGCCATCAAAATTCATTGCAGAAGTATCCAAGCTGGCAGAGGAACAGTTACTGCTTTTATTCATTGTCAGAGCAGGGGACAAACACGGAGGAGTGACAAGGATGGGACTGCTGATCACCAGGAGTCCTCACACCTGGTGGTGGGGCAGTGTGCCGCTCCCAGAGTGGATGGACCAATATACTGAAGAATAGCTGTAACTGCAAAACAGGTTAAAATAAAATTAACCCCTTTTCCCCTAAAATTACATATGATGGTCACATCATGGATTCTGTCATACTGGGGCTATAGCTGAATTGTGCAATGCTTTAAAGCATGAGGCAAGGTTTTACTGCAGCACTGTGCTCCTGTGGCACAGTGTCATAGTGTTTTGGTGAAGAAACATGATCTGAGTATAATCTGCTGAAATATCAGCAATATGACCATAAGACCTAATTATTGACTACCTTTTGCCTTAACATCCTGAAAATAATTGTGACGTTCTATATTGTATTGTACAACCAAATTTGAGGAAATTTTATAACTTTGTATTAAATCACAAGCCAAGATTCTGTTCCCTTTGTTCATGCAAAATCTTTGCTGATTTCAGTGGGGTAAGTCTATTTTAAAATTAAAATACCTTTCTTACTTGGTAGGACTGTCCAGAGTTACAAATAAACATATTCCTTCCAAGGCTTCCATATTTTACTTCCCCCCCCCCAACGTATAAAGATTAGTTATGTGTATTAAATGTGTTTACAAGATGGATGTACTAAAGAAGATGGAACATTGGGAGGTGCAAGGGCTGGAAAGTACAAGGTAAAGGAAGAGGAGGCTGTGGTAGCACACATGTATTTCCCCTGGTCTGAGCTGATAACCTAATATCTGAGGTCTTGGGAGATCTAATGAAATTAGTTTGCTTTCATAAGCAATTTTGATAGCATTCATAAGAAGGTTGTCAGGGCCCCGAGTATGCCAACAGCCTCTGTAGCCATTTCTCTCTGTAGTCCTCCTCTGCAGCCAGTTCCACCCTACACATCCAAGGGTTTAGTTGCCTGTGTTTGAGGTCTGCTCTAACATGGTGATGCTGTGTAACCTTCCATCACACTTGCATGAAAACAGCTAAGCTGTCAGAAAAAGCAGTGAGAAGCCTCATCCTGGGCCTCTGCCCATGCACCCTGTGCTCCCTGGCTTGGGAGCTCCGTTACCCAGCCCGCAGGCAGGCACGCTGCCCCTCGCTGGCCCTGCCCCGGCTCCACTCGCTGCCTGGACCTTGAACCTGCCTGCCACTACAGACCTGTGCGGTCACCTGGGCTTTTCGTTGACCTGGTGACGGTCACTGGAGCTGCTCTGCTCTTTTTCCTGCGTCCCATGGGGCTGTGCCCCTCGCCATGAGGACCCAGGCCCTGCTTTCCCCCCTGTCCCCAGCAGCTCGCAGGCAGCGTGCCTGCCTGGTGGGGCAGCCCCACGCTGTTGCTCCTGAGACCGCCTGCTGCCGCTGGGCCCTTTCTGAGCCGCGTGGAGGTTCTCAGTCTCCTGGTAAACAGCTGTAGGGATTCCTCAGGCTGTAAGAAAGATTATGTTGAGGGCAGATTTAAAAGTTGTTTTTACAGACACCACAAACTAAGCAGCTAGTACACCTTCTGTACTTTCCCGCTGGCTGCACGTTACAACAAGGAGCCCCTGTCCACCCATTTAGGAACAGAGTTACTTCCAGATTTAAGTGCAATCCTGCCACGAGGCAGTGAGGCACAGCATCTCCCTCAGGCAGTCCTGCCGCAGGGGCTCTTTTTGTAACAACCACAGCACTGCTGCTGCCCTAAATCACTCCCAGGACACAGGTGGGAGCATCCTTTACCCAAATGGAGAAGCCGGGCAGCCACTCGCTTTGCCACATAACATGGGAGCACAAATAGTCTACCAAGCGGTCATACAGGGAAGAAGGAGACAAGCCATTTGTCTTTATTAATCTATGCTCACTGAGCAACCTCTGCGTATCAGTACAGGAAGGCCAGAGCTACTCTCTCCTGTTGCACCGTGGTACTGCCCTTAAGCAAGTGCCTAAAGAAAATTGCTTCTGTGTCCAGAAAACCTTCAGTGCAACTGCTTTCCTGCTGAGCATCTGCGACAAAGTCACCTCTGAACCTATGCATACCCAAACTGTGCTACTGCAAATAATGTTTTATTTCCCTCCAGAAAAGTTCCTCCCCCCACTTCTTTGCAGATGCTTCTTTTCTCCCCTCTGCCCTCAGTTTATTGTCACCTCTCACCTTTTCGGCTGGCTGTGAAGCTCTGCAAGCCGCCACATGGCACTGCAGAAATAATAAGGAAATCTATATCCCTTTACCCTCAGTGGCCAGACTGCTGACAAATTTTGCCCTGCATTGCAGATGCGATTCAATTGTTGCAATGAACCCAATCAGAAATAATTAATGAAGACTTTCTAATGTGTATGGGGAAGATCATCCACTGAACTGGGGAGGTTTTCCTTCTTCTCTTGCTGTATTGCTTCACTCAGCAGCTTCATAGCTAATAAATTACAAAGCCTTAGTTTGCTTAACTTCAAATGCTAATCCCTTTTGACATGGCAGAGGTAGACACAGTTAATGTCAGATGATTATGAAGTCATTGATGGTGCTCTGAAATGGAAACTGTAAGAAGAGCCATGAACTATGGTTACTAATGTTATATTACTTAAGTCACTCCTTTGCTTGCATTTGTTAATTTTGCTGCTGGGTAAGGTTTGCCTAGCAGACACCTATGTCCTTTGTCCCCTTTGTAGCTGCTTAATGACAAAAGTTCACAGTGGGCAAGTGAGTGACAGTGCATGCCATCTCTCATTTTCTGTGCGTTTATCTTCGAGGGAATCACTGCCTTCAGAGACACTCCCGGGTCATTGACCAAGTTAATTCAAAACATCAACTGAATAGCCTGTAATTGCAATAATTTACATGTAAGTGCTAGGCTGTAACTACACTGGTTTTCCTACCACAGGTGCACAGCGCAGAGTATTCAGCTCATGCTGCCTGAGTTGATGTTATGCTGGAGACCTCATAGGTAAGAGTTCACTGAACTCAGTTTGCTCCGTTTGCTGTGTTTTCTGCTTCGCAAACACAGTTGTCAAATGAATATAATTGCTAGCACAGGGTTGTTGGTTTTTTCCTGTCAAGGAGCAAGAGGACTTTATGAAGGCTTAAAGATCTAACTAAAAGGTCAATTGGCATAATCAACAATTTAAGTAATAAATCTATTATCACATTTTCAATTTCATTACCCAATTAATGATTCATTCCCCTGGGTTAGAATTGGCATTTCAGTGCACAGACTATGGTGACTCTTAATAGCCAGGTACGTTTTTTAATGTACTTTATGGCCAAGATAATTTATAACACAAAAACTCCAAAGGACATAATGGTTACTTTGTTCTCTAGGCATCAGTCATGTCCTCCTCTAAATTAGGAATGTGTATAATGGAACAAGAGGAATAAATATCTAATATGGAAGCGGACTTGGGATGTTTATATGCTTGCACATCTTTTTGTATGGTATTCATTGAAACTAGCAAGGAACATTCTGGCAATGCTTTTGGTCACAGTCCAAAATAGTTCCCCCTCTTTTGCATCAGTGAGGGACGAAGGAGAACAGGGACAGGGAGGGAAAGGCACATTTCAGCAGCAGAAAGCAGCTGACTCTCTTGTCTTCTCTGCTGTTGTAAACCAAACCTCATTCGTTTGAAACAATTTTGTTTAAAGACACTACATTGAAGATCCTCTGGAGTGACTGAGACAAGATACTGGCCTATTCTCCTAGTAGCTCTCCCCAGAGTCAAATCATGCATTACTTGTTTTCCAGTTTTATACTAATCATAATTGCCTTTTCCCACTGAACCCCATATATTGCTGAGATATGGTGTATAGTTTAGTGATAGTATTGTGTCACTGCTTTTTAATACTGAATTTAAATATGGGCTAAGCAGATGAGTAGCAAACTGTTTACAGATGCAGTACTGAGAGTGTCATTAACTATCCTGCTTAATGAGGTATTAGTATCACCCAAGAGCCTGAGGATGTGTATACAATATGCTTTCACCTACTTCTCAGTCCTTGCCCTGATCAGTGCCTCATCAAATTGAGCTCTCAAGAACAAACAACAACAGAAAATCCCATTAGGAAGTAAAGCTTCAAAACTCATTAAAGATCCTAAGTCACCCATACAGGCTAGTGCAGGACTGGTAGGTTTTTATCCTACACCAGGTTAAGAGAGGTCCAACATCAGGCAGCCCTTGCCCTCAGGCCCTGGATTTGAACATTTTCTGCCTCCCAGAAAACTTGGGTATACTTCAAAGCCCAAGAAGTGCTGTGGCCTCTAGAGATGCACCACTGAGGTATGTGCAGGGGGAGATTGGCACAGCCATGTTCTGATGTAACTCCACAATCACGAAATGGCATAGGCTGGTTCTCCACCCAAGGAACAACGCGTGACCAGATGGCAGGGGGAACCCTGATAGTGTGTATTAGAACTGCTGAGATATTCCTGCAAATACAGAAAATGTGCTAGAGATGGGAACTACAGTGAGTTTATTGTACACATGGAAGCCCTCTTTACTCATCTGAAATGTGTATAAAAATATTTTCATATATCTAATTCCATACCACCTGGCAACATAACAATGCATTATTGCCAAAGCTAATACAAACACACAAACAAACAAAAAATTCCAGGCTCTAGGTCAGAATCCCTTGCACATGGTGTCCAGAAATTTATATCAAATGGTTGCACTACCCTTCCTTATGTGGGCTGTATTTCATAGCTGTTCCTGGGGCAACATAAGGATCTCACTGATGCTGGCCCTACACTGGGCTGGGGAACCTGATGACCTCCAGAGATCCCTTTTGACCTAAATTATTCTTTAATTCTATGAATCTGTTTGAAACGTGAAACAAGGTAGATAAATGCTCAACAAAATGACAACATCCTCTGTAAAAGAAGCTAGCAAGTTTTTGGCCTTTCCTGGATAAGAGATATGTTACTTAATACCTTCCCTTCCTCAATATCAGGTGAACTCATCTGTTTACAGTTGCATAACATCATTAAAGTTTTAGCTTCTGAAACTTAAAATACAAAGAGATGATAAACTAAATATTTAAGAGAACCTGGGATTAGATTCCACTGACCTTCACAAACTCCTTCGAGTAATTTATATAAATGAACCTACTTATTATTCATAAAAACAAAATGCCTGAAAAAATGTAAATCCAGGACTGCTACTGAATTTTGCAGCTGAGATCAGAGCTAGTTAGTCCATTAGGGCCATAGCCAGCACTCCATCATGCTGCCAAGTCCACCGTAGTGCCTGAACTGCTTCTAATTGACTCAAAACGATTTTCTTTCTGATCATTTGAGGGAGTACGTACTGGACTTTTGTTTTGGTCAAATCATAGTGTACCAGGGTAAATGTAAGACCCCTCTATGCTTCATTGTGCTAGAGCTGCACAGGGGCAAACCAACTACACAAGAATGCATTAAATCTAACTGCGCTTTTTTTCTAACCTAAGTAATACGATACAGATTTTTTAAATTTCTGTGCAGCAGCATTAAACAAGCTACATGTGACCTAGCTTGCATTTTAAAGAGGGAAGATAAGAAGAAAAAATTGTAGAAGCTGCACAGTGCCAGACATACAGCCTGCGAGGTTGGAACTGGGGCATCCCACGGCTTGGCCTTGTTCTCACCCTCCCCCATTGCCATCCATAGAAGAGTTATGTCTTTCAGGAGAAGCACTTCTGTGCCAGCCCTTAGGGGTATATCCACAATGGCTAAAAAATACTTTCGAGTGCTTTCTTTTCCCTCATTTAACTAGAAAATTAAAGGTGGGGGGTGGGGGGGTGAAGAGAAAGGTGCTCTGCCAGGACACAAATCAGGGTGGTCAGTTATGTCCTGAAAGTGCCTCAGGGGAAACTTGTATTTTCATGGTCTGCAGAGAGATCCCTGGGAGCCCAGCCCTTCCAAACTCACCTTCTGATGATGCTTTGGAAATACCACCGAGGAAAACTCTGTGCTGAATAAAATGGCGCTGCAGTGAGTCAGGACAAAGAACCACGTCTCTTTTGTGTTCATGAATCTATTTCAGAGTTATGTTGACCTTTACAAGAACCGTTACTTAATAACACCTCCATTAAAGATACTGGGTCAGAGAGAGCACTTTCTAGCAAGGATAGAAGGTGGACAGGGCCCCCAGAAAAGTCATCAGCCATTAAACTGAAATGTCACTTTTAGCCCATAGGAAATAGCTAAATGAGGTGTTATTATTGGTAACACAGACATTGTAGAAGGAAGATGAAGGAAACAGAATGAAGCATTTCTTTCTGTTAAAAGTGAAGTGCTTTTAGTGAAGGGTCATCCATTCCCATCAGACAGCTGGGAGCTGCTTTTATTTCCACCTCCATTTTATAATTTCTTAACATAAAAAATTCAAACAATTTCATTAAAAAAGATTCAGCCAAATTAGCTATACCTATTCATCAGCTTGGGTCTTTAGATGCTGAACACGCACAGCTGTTTTTTTCTTGCATACTTTATGTCTCCTTTCCTTTCCATGCCTCATACTCCTCTCGGCAAACTAACCGTTGCTAAAAGGAGAGATTTAACTCAGTGGCACAGAACAGGCTGTGTTAAAGTGCATGGTTTTGGGTCTCTTGAGCATGCCCATTACTAAACGGGTATTTCTAGAAGCCAGCACAATCTGTCTCAGTCTGTTGTTGCACTTCACGGCTCAGAAATTCAGAAGTCCTGATCTTACATTTTCCTTGACTAGCTCAATTTCTGAATGTTAAGTAAATATCTTTACCTCGATAAGTGGAAAAGATTCCATTTTGTGAATAAAACAAATGTAGGAAACAGGCCTAGAAGGGACCTCTTGAAGTATCAAGTCCATATTATGCTTCCTACCTCCAGGCAACGTTGTATGTAATATTAATTCTAACCAGTTCCATTTAAAAGCCAAATATGTAAGGGTCGAAAGGCCACAGAATCTGAGATTGAGAACTCCAAAGCTTCACATATCGATCCGTATATATATTTTAAGAAGATATTTAGCAATAGAGACAAATCCTCCTCCTTTTTATTGCCCTTCCAATGTGTGAGTCCTTAATTGAACATTGATAAGGTTTTCCATCTCCTGTTAACTGCTCGGTCTTGATCAGTGCCCTAACCTGGCCCACCCCACACAGCAGAGGCAGGCTCCTGCCCTCTGAGAAAGTGAAGAACTCCAACACGTATTTGCATGAGCGAAGAACAGAGATGAAGTACATTCACATTGGTATCCTCATTTTGGCAGCCACTAATTATGGATCACTTGAAATGATTACTTTAACTTCCCTTTACTGGAATATGTTATGTGTAATTACTATCAATATAGCACTAAAACCTTTTCTGGGGTAAGTGGAAAGAAAGGGTTTGAATGTCTTGACTTTTTATTTTTTCCTGTAAAATATCTGGCGAAATTTGGGAGTGCTAGAACACAAAGATCAGAGGTTGCTTTGAAACCTCTTCTCTGTCTAAAGATGAAAAAGAAACAGGACAGAAACTCTTCTGAACTTCAGCTTTATGCTGTTATAGAGACCCCCCCAAAAAAAAAGTAATCCAGCAGCTCCAGCAGTCCCAGCAGCACTGCTGAGTGCTGCACAGTGGAAGGGGTCTTATAGCACTACCCTTCATTTTTGATCAAACCAGCTTTCTGCATATGCAGCATACATACATACATACGTAAATACATGTATATATACATATATATGCAGCACCTAATGCTCTCAGCTTGTATTGGAAACAAATTCTTTATTTCTGTAAGATGCCACTGAGAATTTGGGGAAGAAAGAGTTTGATTTTCTCTTTGTTTGTTTAATATAAAGGGCACAGAAAGAGATGCTGAGCACAGAGAATTTGCCCTTAACTTTAATTTCCCCAAAGTCACTGAAGTAAAATAAGGGAAGGAGTATACTTTAAACTTCCTTCTCTCTCCATACTACAAGTTATAATTGTGGATCTTTTTAATCACATTAATTCCTTTGTCTGTACAGAGATTGAAAATTGTTAACTGATAATTATGTCTTTTACCTTTTAATTAAAAAGTTAACTGCCATGGGTAGGTGCCAAGTAAAATCTGAATGCTATACATTTTCACATCCTCTGGCTTCTGCAGAACAGAGCCAATCAAAGAGTCAAAACCCACAGCACTTTTCAGGCTTTGAAATGTTTAGGGAATTTGGCTTAAACTGAGAATGGCTTTCTTTACACCAAAGTTAAGGACACATCTATGAATTACACTCTTCAAAATTCTATGGCCAGACTGAAAGATCGACACTTATATTTGGGTGTTGGGGTTTTTTTAGGATAGAAGATGACTCACACTGTACAGTAAGTCATGTCATGTAGCTCTCTGGAGAAAAGACTCAATTTTTCCAAATTATATTTGATATTTTTGTGACACCGACAGCGGTAAGATTTTGTTGGAACCATTAACTCATTCCTCTTGCATGGGAACAAAGGTTAGACTGTAACAAAGGCCCTAAGGCCCAGATCTTCAAAGGTATTTTTTTGCTTAAGTACCCACAACCATTAGCTTCTTAATTAAAAGGTAAAAAGACATACTAACGGGAGTTAAATCTGTGGAAACTGTGTTTTTTCTACATTTTAATGTTTTTACTTGGGTAAATTAGCTATATATATGAATGACCAGTCACACATCATACAGTGTGTAGGACTATGCTTGTTAAATCTCTTACTATCAAGGAGCAAACCAAAGCCTATAATTACAGCATGTTCTCTGTAATTAAGGTCATGTTCCAGATCCCCTACTATTTCCCAGTATTCAAAGGCATGCACGCTTCTGAAAAGAAAGCTTTCCATTTGAAATCAAAATCCTTGATTTCAGCTGCCACACAGACTTTTTTCTTTCAGAAAGTTTGTGTGAATTTGTTCCTTCTCTTCAAAAGTTCATAGAGTGTAAAACCAGCAAGATGCATAGGTTACATTTCAGTGTACCGACCTCAAGCGCTGGGAAATGTCAGGTTTTGCAGTCACAGTCAAAATTCAAATATATTCTACCAAACAGAGTGGCTCTGCACTGATGGAATATGGAACACCTTTCAAGGCACAGCCATATTTTCATTTTGTTTGATTTGTTTTAAATCAAATTTTGACTGAAAAATATAAAAGCCTAAGCAGTCATCTTCCCCTTCTGGAGCAATTCTGCAGCTAATCAGACTTCTAATAAAACCACTTCACTTAGTAGATGCCTTCAATGGCAGGATTTAAAGTGAAGCAAGACTGTGCAGTTGTGTGTCATTGCCAGTTACAAAGACTGAGTGTACAATTAGCTCTTTTTTTTACATACGTGCAACACATGGTTCTCCAATTATGGATTGCTCAGTGTTGCAGAGAAGAGCCATCTTCAGTCCCCTTGCACAGGTGAAACTCCTCGGAAGCCTGTGATGCTTTCTGTTTCAGGATCCAGCTCAGATGCTCTCCTCTCTGCGGAGTCTTTCAGGTAAGTGGGAGTAAAAGGCAGTAAAATTGCAGTCATATGCCAGCAGACAAGATTGAACACATACGGAGTGTAGACATGATGAATAAGAAGGTGGTATTTTAATAGTCAATTTTCAGAATATAATGGCTCTTGAAAATAGATTAGCTTAGAACATTTTCTCTGTTTAAAAGTGTCACTACTTAGCTGTGCACTTAAGTAAAAGCTGAGCTTCGGGGCACCTTTAAGTTAAAGGATTACCATAGGTTGGAAAGGCTTCCAGCAAAGGGGTGCCTCAAAACTAAAACCTGGTGCCATCAGACAGCATAAATATAAATAAAACAAATACTAGGGTTATTTTTCTTCTTAGATCCTTCTGAAAAATTCAAGTTGCTGATGCATTTCCAGAACTCAAGACATGTCAAACTAAGCTGGCTCGTACATTAAAATGTCAGAGCTCAGGTTGTACCCAAGATGAGGATGTATCTGTGTGTCTCTGTGTGTGTACATTCAAGAGCTATTGAGTTCAGTAGGTCTACACTAAGAAGTAGGAGATGCACATAGGCATTTCTGTCCCCAGCTTATATCTGGATTGCTTTGGTTGGCTGTGGAAGTTTTGTCCAGTATATGATATGCAAACCTGGGAGGCAGGGAACAGGCTGTCATCAGGGAAAAGGGAGTCCTATGCTCACTCAGGAACCTGAGGGTGGCTTATGCATCTTACACTGTGACTGCATGCTGCAATATATGCAAGTTGTCCTCAGAGCAGAGAATCATTGCATGGAGGGCACTGCCATCACCATCATTGCTCTAGAAGAAGAAATCATGCCTGGTGCTGTATTTGAAAAGAGCAAACTCAGCACCTGGCTATAAACTCAAATTTAACACAGGGCCCCGAGAAGAGAGGGATTTCCACCCTCCTCCACTAACTAATCTGGTCAGCTCATTCCTCAAAAAGCCGGCTCACATCAATCCTGCCCACAGGTACTGAACTGGGACTGCAGGACATCCTGCAGTGGGTGGGCACTGCAGTGAGGGCATGGGGCTGAGTGCCGTGGGACCTCTGGGCTTCCCCTGATGCAGCTCAGTGTGCTCTCCAGTGTGCTCTCTTGGAAGCTGTGAACTCCTCAAAACAGGTCAGGAAATAAAAACATTAGATGTTCCCCTGATGAATCTAGGGCAAAGATCCTTCTCTGCTAATGTGCTTCTCTGTGCACAGTGGAGAACACCCTGAATTATCACCGTGGGATTTTCTGCTTGAATTTGACACATTTATTTTGATGATGAAGAGCGAGACCAATAGGACTCCTATCAGTGTCAATGGGAACTGAAAAGATTTTTCTCTCAGTCGTCTGTATCACTTACCATGTGATTGTGAGCCCTTTGGTCAGAAATAGCACTTTAATAATTTGTGTTAGCATTGTGCCTTGTACCTATAAGCTGACAGACCTATGGCACTCCTGTCAGAATACAAATACTAATGCAATGCACCCACAATTACTTTTCACTGGAAAATGTTGTCACATAATACGTAGCTTCTTCAGGAGCTAAACTTAATCATATTTACTTTGGGTCCTTACACTGTATTGACACTCCTGAAGCTACTCATGCAATGCACTCTTGCTGTGTTTATTGCCCACTTGGTCCACTCACAACAAGAGCTGGGACAATTAATGACAATTTTAAAAATGCGAGATGCCAGTAGAGGTCCTGGGAATAATAGTAAAATGAAAGATGATCTTTTAAATGAGGTCTCCCCCCTTTTTTTTTATCACTAGTAACTTGGAAAAGCCTAAAAAAAAAAAAAAAAAGGGGCAGGGGGGGATATCTTGGTCCCTGCAGTATTGAGATCCCCAATTGTGAATGGCAGGATTCATACTTAACTTATACCTATAAATCATACAACCATGCAATCCATGCATTTGGTGAGATGATTCTGCTCCAACTACCTCATGCTGTGAACTCTTTTTAAAGAAATGATGCGTATCTGCAAACATGGCACTGGCTCAGGCTAAGGAAGGTCAAATATTAGTCGGATAATGTCACAAACTGCAAATATGTCACTGTGTTTAGCAGGGCAAAAGAACATCCTCCTCCTGCTGCTGGATCAACACTGCATGGGTTCACATAATGCTGCCACCTCTCTGTTTCCCTGCAAGACTGGGATCCCAGATATCCTCACTCAAAATCAAGACCATGAAAGTCCCAGTGGCTGACTTAGACTAGTAATCACATCAGTGACTGAGAAGAACTGCACGGGCTCTTGCCAGCAAGTTTCTCCAGAACAAGGATAAATCGTGATTTAGCATTTTATTCCTGCCCAGAAGTCAGGACACCAAGTTTCCGAGCTGATACAATAACATGTTTATTAGTCCAAGTAAACGGGTATGAATACATTGACAAAGTTAGGCAGGTCGGGTCTTGCCAATCTGGGAGCCCAAGTGAAATAAAAGGCAGCGCTCTTCCTTCTTCTTCGGAGACAATTCACCTCCTTCTGCAGCTGAGGTCTGCAGTGCCCGTGTTTAACTCATGCCCTCAGCTTCTTCTGCCTTCCTAGCACCCTGAAGGAAGCAGGAGGCAAACAGTGCATCTTCCACCCTCCTGTTATCAACCAAGGCCCCAGTCTGTCCCTCTCCACATTTCTCCCCTTCTGCCTCACACCCCACATCCACAGCCCTGTGCAGGCCCTGGAAAAAGTCTCTCTACATCTTTCTTATAAGCCCCTTTCATATACTGAAAGGCCACAATAAAGCCTCCCCGGTGCCTTATCTTCTCCAGGCTGAAAAGCCCGAAGCCTCTCAGCCTGTCTTTACAGGTGAGGTGTTCCTTCCAGTCCTCTTTTTCGTGGCCCTCCTCTAACAGGTCCATGCTCTTCTTATGTTGGGATCCCCAGAGCTGAATGCAGTACTGCAGGTGGGGTCTCACCAGAGCAGAGGGGGAGAATCACCTCCCTCGACCTGCTGGCCGTGCTGCTTTTTATGCATCCCAGGATACAGTTGGCTTTTTGGGCTGTGGGCGCATATTGTGGGCTCATGTCCAGCTTTTCATCCACCAGTACCCCCAAGTACTTCTCTGCAGGGCTGCTCTCAAACTCTTCCTCCCCCAGCCTGTACTGATACTGGGGATTGCCCCAACCCATGTGGAGGACCTTCACTTGGCCTTGTCAAGGCCCCTCAGGATGGCATCCCTTTCCTCCAGCGTCGACCGCACCCCACAGCTCGGTGTCGTCGGCAAACTTGTTGAAGGTGCACTCAATCCCCCTGTCTATGTATATTGTTAATGAAGATATTAAATAGTATGTGTCCCAGTACAGACCCCTGAGGGACACCACTCATAACTGTTTCCCACCTGGACATTGAACCATTGACTGTAACTCTTTAGATGTGGCCATCCAGCCAATTCTTTATCCGTCTAACAGTCCATCCATCAAACCCATGTCTCTCTAATTTAGCAGCAAGAATATCGTGGCGGACTATATCAAAGGCCTTACATAAGTCTGGGTAGATGACATCCATAGCTCTTCCCTTGTCCACCGATGCGGCCACTCCATCGTAGAAGGCCACTGGATTATTCAGGCATGATTCGCCCTTGATGAAGCCATGTTGGCTGTCCCTAATCACCTCCCTGTCTTCCCTATGTTTCGACATACCTTCCAAGAGGATCTGCTTCATGACCTTACTGGGCACAGAGGTGAGGCTGACTGGTTGGTAGTTCCCAGGGTCCTGCTTTTTACCCTTTTTGAAAATGGGTGTGGTTTGTCTCTCTAGTGACTGACTGCCATGGCTTTTCAAATATGATGGAGAGTGGTTTGGCATCTACATTAGCCAATTCCCTCAGGATGCTGGGATGCATCTTGTCAGGTCCCACGGACTTGTGCATGTTCAAGTTCTTCAGGGGGTCTCGAACCTGATCTTCACTTTCAATGGGAGGGATTTCATTCCCCCAGTCCCTGCCTTGAGGTTCAGGGGCTTGAGAGATGTGGGAAGAGAGATTACTGCTGAAAACTGAAACAAATAATTTGTTGAGTTCCTCAGCCTTCTCCATGTTTGTTGTCACCAGCTCTCCCATTTTATTTACCAGGAGGGTACATTTTACTTAATCTTCCTTTTCTGGCCAACGTATCTGTAGAAGCCCTTCTTATTATTCTTTGCATCCTTTGCCAAATTCAGTTCCAACTGTGCCTTAGCTTCCTGATCCCACCCCTACACATCTGGGCAGCATCCCTGTATTCTTCCCAGGATACATGTCCCTGGTTCCACTGCCTCTGGAGCCTCCTCATCCTCGGGTGGAGGACCCCATCCCGCTCCTGCTGGGGAAGGGCACTGGAAGGAGCACACTGCCAGGCAAGGGCCAGGCAGGCATTCAGGCCGGAGCAGACTGAGACCTGTGGCAGCAGTGACTGGAATGTGAGGGCTCCATGTGTCCCTCCATCTCTGCCCATCTACTGATGGGTGGTACGGGCGGGTGGAGCTGCAGTGCTTATGCCTCTGCAACTCGAAGGGGAAAGGCATTTTCCAGAAAGGTCTCACAAAATTTATTTCATTGTCTCTATTAAGACTGGCCCTGAACGTAGATTTTGATGAAGAGGCTGCTGCAAGGTAGTCCCTGGAAGTGGAAAGGTTTGGCAAGCTTCTCAGGTTCTCCGAAATAATGCGCTAACTTTTTTATTGATAGAGAAAAATTTGAGGGAGTTAAATGCATTCCCGGAGCAAATTGGATCTATATATCTTCACAGATACATGAGTCAGAGCATCTGAATGTGTATTGCCAAATATAGTAATCGTGCTCCATCAAAAGATGGATGCTGGAGTATAACAGCACACTTTCCAAAGTTCTAATTATTTGTTCAGAAAAATTATCGGAAGGACTTTTTTCCATGTGTCTGCGAAAGCAGCTAGATGAAGAAACGCCACGTATTTTAACAGAAATGGCAGTGGGACTCACGTTACGACTTGCTGAGCTCCTCAGTAATAAAGAACCGTGGCGGGTGGCAGACCGAGCCGTGAAACTTTGACCATTTAATCCGATCCGTACGCACTAATTCGCATTCTCAGGCTGTCTCCGGCACGTACCATTTGAAGGGCCGCTCCCACCCCGGACTGGGCAGCCGAGCCCACCCCCAGACCCCCCAGCTACCTCCCTCGGTGACGGTCTCTTTCCTCTGAGGGGATGCCCCGGACACCCCCCCCCCTCGCCC